>DF239036.1:489520-514520 GCA_000507305.1 Breviolum minutum Mf 1.05b.01
TGCTTGTATCATTGCAAACCTCTGAACGCATTGCAGAAGTGCAGGGAGGTTTTCCAGCCGTGGTAACCACTCTTTTGGTGACGTTGCTGAACGAATGCAAAGACGGGTTTGCTATCAGCTTTCTCGGAGACAACCGGCTTATATGGATCAAGCGAGTTGTCCTTCTGGCGGACCACGAAGGCCTGAGGGCCTTAAGTGGCGCAAAAGGATCTGCGGGTCTGAAGCCGTGTCCGAAGTGCACAAATGTGCTGAGTGGTTGCAAGTCTGCGGATGGTCATGTCAATGTATCTCATGGGTCCTTGAGTGGTTGCACTTTCCAAACTCAAGAAGGCTTAAGACAAACATTGAACATGTTGCGGGCGCTACCTACCAAAAAAGACTTGGCTGAAATGGAAACCCTGAGCGGGTGGAACAAAGATGCCTTAGAATGCGGTCCTTTGCTCAATGCGACACTGTCTGCATGGCTGGGGCTAGAAGATGTGACCTTTGACACAATGCATCAGTATTGGTCCTGCGGGATCATATGCCAGGAGCTCGGTTTGTGGTACACCGCCCTTGTCGACGCAGGTCTCAATCTGGACCCAGTTCGAGACTGGGTGGCGCTTGGATGGGAATCCATCTCAGGGGATTCCGCACCCAAACATCTGTTCAATCCAAAACTCTGGAAAAGACACGCAGATTTTCGAGGGGATGCAACTGCTGCGGCAGCGGCTCTGTCGTTGGTTCACGCGTTCTCCGAGGAGATCCTACGTGGCACCAAAACAAATCTGCATGCAGTGTTGGATTCAATGGCAGCGTTGCATGCCGTGGCCAGTTGCATCCAACGAACCAAAATTGTAGTTGCAGATGGTCAAAACCTTCTTGCGCTGCAAGAAAAACACTTTGCGTTGCACACTGCGGCATATGGTTGCGACCATGCGCGACCCAAATGGCATTTTGCTGTCCACTGTTGGTCGCAATGCCAGCGGTGGGGGCGTTTGCTGGATGCTACATGTTGTGAACGCAAACACCGGGCATATAAGTCCGGTGTAACTCTCAATCTCAAGTGGAGCACAGATTATGACAAAAGTGCGCTTTTGGCCTTGGCGACGCAAGATTTGCAACACAGGTTACCTGCAGAGCGTTTACACGGCCGTCTACTCGGCTGTGTCCGTCCAAACAGGCATGTGGCCGCGGCTTTGCACGTGCCAGAGGACACTCTCTTTGGCGGAGGACTTGAAGTTGGCTGCGTGTCTTTTCCAAAAAAAAGTTTTTTTGAATTGGCCACAGGGCAAGCGGCAGAAATTGTGGCAGCCTGCTCGTGGGCAGGGACGCTTGCCTTGGTGATCAAGACGTGGACGCGTGACCCCAAAGCATCCCCGGCAATGTCCCGGTGGCGCTTGAAAGATCCTGACACTTTTGCACTATGTCCTGCGAAGTTATGTCGCAATCGTAGTTGTTTCCGTTTCGCACGCAAAGATGGCGACCGAGTCTCCTTGCTGCGCTAAAAAAAAAATGGTGAAAAAATCTTCAAAATCCGCCAAAAAAACAAAAGAAAAGATGAAAAAAAACAAAAAACAGCTTCAAAAACCTATCTTGGACTTAGGTGACTTATCTTGGACTTATAACTTCAATATAACCTCATGCTAAGTTGCATCAAGCTAACCTCAAGATAAGTCCAAGCTAAGTTAGATAAGTCCAAAGGCCTCCCAAAGTAGCTTTATAGATTCGGAGTCCCTAAATGACATTTGATCTCATTCACAGTAAGAGACGGGGCCTCCGTCTATCATGTTGACAGCCACTGCCACTGCCCCAGAATATTTTGGGTTTCCTACAAAGATTGACAACTCCAAAGATATTAATTAATTAGATAGCGGTGTAATTTTGAGAAGTCAGGAGACATCCATATTTGCGGAAACTCTGCGACCTGTTCTGGAGTCCTGGCCGCAACAACTGCGCGACGGCTATGACTGCCTGATGATCATATGGATATGGATTTGCGTATGGATATGGATTTGCATGTCGACCTGGATATGGATATGGAAATGAAATGGATATGAATGGACATGAATCGAAATGCATGCATGTGGACATGCGCAAAGGGTATGCAGTGAATGAGAAAAGTGATAAAAAAGCAAAATTGTTCGAACCCAGGGACCGCACCTTGCATTCTCGTTTTGCTTCAGCAGCCTCTGCTGCTGGGGCCTGTCAAAAAAGGAATGCTTGCGCCATGTAATAATGGGCTTGGCCTGAACAATGTGAACTAATTTTCAAAACAAAACAACGCGGCACCCCATAATTCACCTCATGTTGTGACATCTTGTCAGCGCCAATGCTGATGATATATTGCAGTAGTTGCACACTGATTGGGACAAGCGCCATGGAGGTCTTCTACTTCCCGTTCTCTGCGCTGAGATTCCTGGTCTAAACCCTGCGTCCCGTGAGGTTTGTCAAGTTTTATGCTTATTTTCTCCATATCATCTTGGCCGGTATTTCTTAACCCTACTCAAATGGCCTCAAAGAAACCATAGACATCTCCCTGCAGTCAACGCAGGTGCAACGGTTAGATTAAGAATCTGAAGTTGGTTCAACGTGGACGTGAGTTGAAAAGCATTGTTTTTTCGCATCTTGCGCAAGTAAAAATGGGTTTGTTCCATGTCATCACAGTGCACTCCAGAGTGAGTACACATTTGAAAAGCTTTTTCAACTTCTGGGTCACGGACCAGTTTTTTGAAGGACTGCTCCTGCTCGTCCTGCTCGTCTCATTATTGTGTCTAGATGAAAGACTCAATGTTATCCAAATAGAAAAAATCTAGTATGTGAATTAGAGGATCGTTGCAAAATCCAACTGAACATCGAAAACATAAGGTGTCCATAAGTCTGTAAATTTTCGTATCTAGGAAGATGATTTTCTATCCTTTGCTTTTGAAATGGCCCCTTTTTCGAAAAACTGATCGTTTTTTGGGGGTAACCTTCTGTCTGTCTACTAAGGCTCAAGTGATCATCTCATCTCTCAATATGAATAGTTTTTCTTAAGAAACTACGCCCGCTGAAATTGTATACCAAAGCCCCAACAAAATTTTCAGGATTCAAATTTTAACTTTGGAAGTGATTTCTTGCGAATATCCACCAAAGACCAGCAAAAACTTAGGTGGTTGTTGCTCAAACCCCCACGAAGTCTTACTCATTTGCTGGTCATTCAGGATTTGTTGGTTCCAAAATGCTCATCCCATGAATTATTCCTCATGAATGTGGTCATCAAATTTAACTCCCGCAACAATCGGCCCAACCAAAAAAGCTGGGCTCACCCAACAGGCATGCTGAAGTTGGGACACATCTCTGACTCATCATCCGTTATCTCTGAGGCATGATGGCCCCAAGCCGCTTTGGCATCGAAGGCCAACATCTCGGCGGAACGTGGGACTGGAAGATTTACCTAGATTTTGGCTGAAGAATTTATGGTAAATTTCCAATGTAGAGTCTTTAGAATGTTTTTGTTGGGTTGTTTTACCTGCTTTTGGATTTTACATCATCATGTCACAGCCCAAAATTTGCGACCTGATCCTGGATCTGTGTGGTCATGATGGATGGCGCTGTTGTTTTTGGCGAGAAAAAAAATTGCCATACTTCAAAAAGGAAACCCTACAATTCATCTGCAAAAGAGTTTCATATATAGTAATTTCTGATCCTAACCGGTCCTAACCTGGAAGGGGTTTCGGATTTCTTGTTCGACATGTTTTGTTTCACAACACCTTTCAGTTGGAGGAGCAAAACGTTCATTCCAGTTCCTACCACGTCCCCCCCTTGGACCAAACCAACCTAACCACTCCACCACCAAGTTGTCGGGTCATCGAGGGGGCAAGAGGGCAGCATTCGGTATCATCACCTGCAGCGGTGGAAGACTATATGAGTGTAGTTGGTAGTGTTTCACCAACAGACCCATCTGCAAAAATATGCAAAAGTCAAGACGGCTGCATCTTCCCCAGGAAGGGGGGTGAAAACAAAAAATGTCTGAGTTGCCACCACCTTTCCGTTGTTGTTTTGTTTTACTTTTGCTGGGATGTTTGACGAAGGGAAGGAAATGCAAACAAAGCTAAGTAACCCTTCATATTGGAACTACAATGCAGTTTTGATGGAAATCGCTGCAATTTGGCTGCTTTTGATATTGTTTGAAAAAATGATACAATAGACCACCTTCCTGTGATGTACGTATCATCTATAATTAACACAAAGCTGGGAAAACTTGAAAAATACAAAAATATATAAAAAGACCAACGTCCCCTCAAGTCACCCATTTTGTTCTTTGTTGTTCGGACATGTTTTTTGTCAACCAAACATGGCAACACGCAGATGGACCTAATTGGAAAAACGGTTTATTTTAAACATCTGAAGTCCAGGTCTTGCTGCTCTTGATGGCATCAGTGCTGCCCTACATTCTGGTAGCTGTGCATTGCGTTTTGCTTGTTGAGCCGTATCATGTCGGCGCTGTTGTCCTCATTGCATCTTCATTTTGTCAGTTGATATCCACGACGTTGATTTAGCTGACCGCCACAATGGATGGCTCCACGGTGCAAAGTCCAAAAAACTCTGTGATATTGGGGGAGCCAGGGATGATTCGTATTTTCCTACCAAATGAGGCAACAACCAGTGGCTCATGAACTATGGCTCAGGGCTAGTGGCATGAGGGCTTCAAGGTTTACCATCTAGTTTCATGCGATTAGTCCCTATTTTTTCAAAAATCAATCAAACCAATTAACATGGATCCATAAAATTCGAAGAGTCATCAACGTGCAAGCGCATATATCGATCTATATACTCAACCATCCTGCCCTGAGCTTCTCGGCCATGACGTCCTGGCAGTTGAACGTCTAAAATCTTCGATTGCTTTCTTGCTTCTTTGCTTGCCAAATCATGCTTTCATCAACCAAACCAAAAATACCATCAAGCGCCTCTGCCAAAATGGTAAAGGGCAAACGGCCAAATGGCTTTCGTAGTAGGTTGCCCGGCGACAATTGAGAATGTTGGTGTAACTGCACCTTTGAAGAAAGCTAAGCGTGAACCGTTGTCAATCCTGATCAAACCTGAATGTTTTTGAAGTCCTGGTCTGACTCCGGAATTTGGGTGTTTCACATGTCTGCTTTTCCTCTTTAATGCCAAAATATGACTGAATGATCTGGATATCTGCGCATATCATATCATATCTATATTCGCAACAATGCCAATTTGCAATCCTTGGATGCAATGTTTCCCACATGATGAGACTTTGCAAGTGCAAGCAAGCTTCAGCCGCTGCTTTCAACATCTGTTTTCGAAGATCTTCAACTTCTTCTGCGTTCCGCTGACGCTCCTGGTCTTACTCCTTAATGCTTGAGTCTGTGCATGTTTGGATATGCTTAGGAATCACCAGGGATACACAATCCTGCACCTTCCAAAATAGATGATTTTCTGAACGATTTGCATTTCACAACTTTTTGTACGAATTGTCCTTTTTGAGGCAAAACTGGGTGGTTTGAACAAAAACTCAACGCTTTGATCTGGACCTAAGTAGGGCAAACCACATATCACACAAGCACCACTTTCATCAAACTTCCCTTCACACACCTTTTTGTAAAATGGTTTCATGTTGAAGGGTCACGAGGCAAATGATTTTCCCAATCTTCACCAGTAGAACTTAAAAGTTCAAGTTGTTAAACCTTGGAGAAATAACCCCAAACAACTCCAGGGGTTAGGGTCATGGTTGGGCTATGAATTTTTTGAAGATAGTTTCCTTCAAGACACCAATTTCAACAAAACCTGCGTCTCCATGGCGTGAGGCGGCGTGTTCCACCATTCGGATGGTCCAAACGTCGGCCGTTGCGGCAGAGAGCTGGGTCTGAAGATGTTCAACTTCACGTCCGCTGCGCTGCTGCTGCTGCTCCGCATCCTTGAGTTCATGGCAGTTCATGGCGTCCCCGCGAAGAGCTGCATTGGGGTATATCAGATGTCATGAGATATACCGTCCAAAGTATAGATCTTAGAAGTGAATATAGTGAAGATTCATAAGAGGGGAACTGAAAATGAAAAATGAGTCTTTGACTGATGCTGAGTGGGGGATACCCTCAAGATATCACATGTCAAATATAAGAGCACCATCCCAAGGGACAGTACAATGTGAAAGGAGACGACAGGGCGCCACCCCAAATCCATACAGTCCCCTACGGCATCAAAACAATTCAAAACGTCCGTGCGTTGTGGATATTGTGGCAAAGAAATGCCGTGGCTATGCCGTGGCTCACATTCTATGGAAAGTTTCTGTGAAAAGTCTTCAGCAACAAAAAGTGAGGTTGAGAGTGGAAGATGCCTCACCTCTGAGGAAAAGTCTTGACTCTTGAAGGGACTTGAGACCTGATATAATAATCTCAAACAGAATGAAAATCCGAATGCTCATTCCCCGTCCCGCAAATGCCGGCCGACGCTGACCACCGCAACTACAAGCACGACACACGAGCACAAGCGCCAGGACCAGGACCAGCACGCACCAGCACCCAGCACCGGCACCCAGCACCGGCACCCACCACCACCACCACCACCACCAACAACAACAACAACAACAACAACAACAACAACAACAACAAAATTACTGGTCAAGTTTCATGGCCCTCATCCCTGACACCTTAAAAAAAGTTGTTGGGATTCTTCCAAATGCAAGCAAGCTTCAGCAGCTGCTTTGGGCAACTGCTTTCGAAGATCTTCAACTTCTTCTGCGCTCCCCTGACGCTCCTGGTCCGACTCCTTAATGCTTGAGTCTGTGCGTGTTTGGATACGTTCAGGAATCACCCGGGAAAGAATATCAAAGAAAGAGCCAAGCATACCTTCCCTATCTATACCTGCAAGATTTTCAAGTTGCCATCCTTGCAATGTAATGTTTCCCACGCAATGAGACATTGCAAGTGCAAGCCAGTATAAGCAAGCTTCGGCAGCTGCCTTGGCCAACTGCTTTCGAAGATCTTCGACTTTTTCTGCGTTCCGCTTACGCTCTTCACGTGACTCCTCAAGATTGAGCCCAAGGCATCTTGCCCAAGTGCTGATAAAAGCCTCTCCCGCCATGTGCATCCTCGTTCTCATCATCATCATCATCATCATCATCATCATCAGCAGCACTTTCACTTTTCTTCCACCGAGAAGCTTCTTGCGCTTGCATCAGGCGCTTTTCGAGGCCCCCCGCTTGCTGTGTATTCCGGTGCATGGTACTCTTCCTTTCAATCAGACATGACAAAACTCCCAAAAGCGCTGTGCCAAAACTCCAAAAACGTTCGGCTCACCGACTTGAGAGCTTTGGTCTGTTTCTGCTGTGGTGGCATTCAGCATTACGTAGAGGAGGTGGCAGAGCAAGGCGAAATCAATTTGTCGCAGGAGTTCTGCTTGCCTGGAATTCAAGCAGGCAGCCAAGGGTGGAGGAAGCTAATGATTTCAAGCCCCAACATGACCACCCGTCACACAAAAAGTTGAGGCCTGAAGGGTACTCAACTTAGGCAAGATTGCCGTTGAAGGATATCTGAGTCTACGATCTACATCCATCTGCATCTCTTTGTCAGGAGGCCTGTCGCCAAGCTCCCGCCGAAGTTCGTCAATCAGGGCTTTGTTGTCGCCGGAGGCCTGTAAAAACAGGACCACAAGCATCCAGGTGCATCCAGTCATCCAATCTTCCGATGTCATCCATGTCCAGCCTTGGCTAAATCTGAAAGCTTGGGCCGCCAGCGTTTGCGCTTATCATGGTCAAAGTGACAAAACCTGCAGGTTTTTGTATGTTTTTTTGAAAAAATAAAAAGTTGGAAAAGGGCAAAATATGCTGCAAAATGGCGCTGTTTTCGGCAAAAGCTTTCTGATCCATGTCTTAACTTGTTGATAACGCTACCTGACCTGGATCATATAAACAGAACTGCCCCGCCAAATCATGCAAGCCGGCAGTCATGACATGATGTGGTCATGGCAGAAAAAAACCTGGAAAACAAACGACAAACCATCAAAAAATGACACAATGACCCAGCTAACGCATGTAGCAAAGAACTCTGGAAAGCTTCTGCGGGAATGCTGGAAGTGGAATCCACAACTCAAAAAGTAACATGGTAGCAATCAATCGACCCCATTGCTTCTATGGCAACAAACCTCCCGAAATAGTCGAGTAGTAATCCAATTTGTTGTAGTGTTGGTTACTGTTGTACCATGTCCTGCTTTTGAAGACTTTTGTGACGGGCGAAATGTATCCAAGTCACTTTGAACGCTTTCACTGCTTGCGCCGCGTTCATGTCTCCTGTGAGGCCGCCACCCTCCATCACTTGTCTGTAATGGCGCCAGGAAGGGTAGTGTGCATGCAATCTCAGCGTCGTTCACCTTTGATAACACGTTGATCTCCTTTTCGGTTTGTGGCCGCACAGACCACAAAATTCCATCGCTCAGCAAATTCCTTTGCTTGGTACCTGGCGTCCAATACTGCATCGTCCAAAAGCGCCTCTCTATTTTGGCAAGTGCAAAGCCTGCGGCGCCCAGATTGTCCAGGATATCGGCAAAGATCTTCTACGAGCTTGGTCCAAACTCTTGTCGTAGATTCACCACGCTGATCTCCACCATGAGTAGCCTTGTGCGCTTCCAATCCCACTTCTGTTGCAGAATTGGAATTTCACTACCTTCTATGTCTATCTTGACAATGGTGGGGCATGATCGCAAAGTTCCGTCGAATGGCGCCTGCTTCACGCCATACTCTTCGACCTGAGCGGTGTTTATTTGGATGTACCAGTCCCTATACACTGGGTCCATTGCCTACATGAGCGGCGGTCAAAACCTCTAGTTCACTGAAGGGACATTAAGGGTTGGGTATCGTTTTTTCTTGTGGACCCCATCGTTCTTGAGGGTTTGGATTAAATTGATGATCCCAATATGAAAGTATAGGGTTCTTTGGTCATGGTATGTTAGGGTAGTGGTCGAATCCTTTTGAGAATAGCTTCTACGAAAATAACTTCTGCCCCAAATGGTTTTTTCAAGGGAAAACAACTTCGACGAGGGGGTACTTTTACGAGGTACCTGTGGGAAACATCAAAAAAAGACCCTATGTTGCACCCGGTACACGTGGGTCATGGTCTCGCTAACACAAAAAGGGTCTGATATGGGTATCGTTTTGGTATCGTTGCGCGGTATCGTTTTGAAGCCCTCATGGATATGGAAAAGTTGGAATATCGACCTTGATATACTATCTGCTAGTGGACAGCTTTCATGCATATGAGGTGAAATGACTCCCTGGAGCGGCACTTTGGTATCATTTGTGCCTTTCTCTCGTTTCGTCTGTGAACTCTTTTTTTCATTCTTTCTGCAATCTTCTGATAAACAAAGGGGTCAAAAGATCAAGGTTTGCAAGGTATGACAGTATGCAACATCATGTTTATGCATCTCACATGTATACATATATACGATATAGGTGTCGTTTTTCTTGTGGACCCTATCGTTCCTGAAGATTTGGATACACTTCTTGATACCTGATGTGCACTTATGCACTTATGTAATACCTCCTATTACGTAGGATTTGAAAGTTGCTCATATCCATTTGAACAACGGCCCTTGGGATGGAAGTAACAGCGCTTGCGCTGGCCTGACATTTTGGCCGACCGAGATGGGCGTACAGTACACTGTTCCCATTTTCGAACAGGTTTATAAAATTTTCGCACACCGCAGTTGAGGGCATGTTTTTTGAAAGGTAGCTACAATTTGCCCATGACATGTCTTTGCCCCAGTAATATTGGAAGGACGTCCTCCAACCATTCTGATGCAGGACCCGGCCGATGTCAGGCCGAAGGCGGAAGACTGCAGAGTCAACTCGGCGATGAGTCAACTTCCACCTGTACGCATCAAACAAAGCACGGGTGGTGTTTTTTAAAACAATATCTATTTTCACCCCTACATGAGGAAATCGCCCAATTTGACTAAGATTTTTGAAATGGGTGGGTTCAACCACCAACTAGACCACTGCTAAAATGGTGCAAGGAGTTGTTGTGGCTCTTCCGAGGAATGTGCCCCAAACTCAGCTGTTCAGCCTTATACCTAAGACTGGGGGCAACGATTGGGGTTTCGGTTGAGTTTCGCACGTGGATGGACATTGTCAGTTGGCCCCTTCGGCCTTTTTAAAGCAGCACATTGGGAGATGATTTGTGGCTGAAGTGTTTTTGCTTGCCAAAGATTCTGTTGAGCTGCAGACTCTATCTGGGACGGTGCAACACTCGAAATGGTTTCATTTGTGAATTTAAAAATCTTGACGCTTTTTGAGATGTCAAGATCCGGTGGCCAGCGGGTCACAGTGGAAAGTGGCCTCACCTGTTGCCTTTGTTTGGCAAGGTTGCGACTGCGACAATTGCGGAGCACCTCCGTGATTGCTTGCCATCTATTGGTCAAGCCTTCAGAAAGTTCAAAAGGTTTGGGATTTCAGAAGCACCAGGACAGTTGTTGATGATGTTTGATGTCACCTTTTTTTCTGTTGATATATATTTTTTGTTTGCGCGGATCCTTGCACATGAGGGATCTGCTGGACACTTTGCAGGTGGTGAGCTGGAGTGGAGCAACAGTCAGCCGTGATGGTAGTTAGTGGTAGTCGCCTCCGTCGACCCAGGGCTCCACAACGCCTGAAGGAATGTTGAAATATTACATGTTGTTGCTTAACATCCTTTATGTCTGTTTTATTGATTTCATTTTCTGCTGGCACTGCTTTCTGTTGACCTTCAAAGCTCCTGTCATCTTTCGAAACTCACTTCAAAAAACCCAACAGGTGGATGAAGCCAATTAGATTCGAAGTTGGTAGCCTTGAAAAAGTTGGGGCTAATGTGTCGGGTCGGGCGTCAACGATGTCAACGGCAACATGCCTCAGGTGAAGATGTTTTTGAAGGCCGCCTTGTTGGCAAATCTCAATGAAAGAATCGTGGAGAAGAGAAGTCATCATCCCTTCATGATGGTTGTCATCGAATCATCATCAATTATCCACATCCATGATTATCGAAGTCACCACCATCATCGTCGAATACAGTAGCCGTCAAAGTGCCATCATCATCATCATCATCAGCATCACCAGCATCATCATCATCATCATCATCATCATCATCGTCATCATCATCATCATCATCATCATCATTATCTTCATCATCCATTGAAACCGTCCATGATAGGCATCTGCCATGATCAATGTTCAAGATGTGAGATCACTGAGACCTCGCCTGGGAGAAAATCCCTCGTCTTGCTGGTCCTGCTCCGATTCCTGACAATTATTTGACAATCAACCATGTCAGCGGATACGAACCCAAGAATCAACAGCTTGCCCGGCTTGCCCCCCTCCCGCACCCAAAAGAAGTTGCCCCCCCCCGAAGGAAGACATATTCAAAATAAGGCATCTCAATCTGGCCGAATCATCTGAACGAATCTGCAACGGGCCTTTCCTAAGTATCTTCTCTAATTTTCAATGATATGGAATCCAACACCCTGGAACAATCAACGACAGATTTGAACAACATGGAACAACATGCCGGAACAAATCAGGGAATGAACTTTTTTTACAAACCAGGGAATACCATAGACCTTTCATTTGTCTTTGCACTAGAACAACCAGCAGGCATGGCCCCACTTGCCTCCTTTGCTCGGAGCCAACAGCTTTCGGCCCCGCCCATTTTGTTTTGCCACTTTTGGTATAAGTGTTTTTTTGATACAATCTCTTTGACATCATAGGAAAAAGCTTTCCAGAATATATTTTGGCATTTGTATAAACTTGCAGCCCGACATTGATGCTCACATTTTGGTGTCGCTTTACCCTGCAACAATTTGGGTTTTGATCTTGGACAACCAAAACCTCAAACAATTTGGTCGAACATGATTTAATCCTTCACGCGCCAAAACTATGCATTCTGAGTGGCTCCATGCTGTGATGCTCTATATGCTGCTGTGGTGCTGTGATGCTCTATGCTGCTGTAGTGCTCTATGCTGTGATGTGCCATTGTTTGCTCAAGGTTGTTCCTAAAACAAATGAGCCAAAACAAACGCAGTCAACATGCAAACCAAATTCCATCTACCAAAACTATCAAAATGGATGCTTTGGGGGTACCACTATTTTCGGAAACATCCATATGTAAATAAACATACTGTATCATCACTCACCTGAAAAGTTTCTCAACATGTTGTCGAGTATATAAATATACGAATGATGATGTTTACCCAAAAAATGTACCTGACCATGGTAGCGTCCTGCTTGCCAGTTGCGACTTCATGTTTCCAGCAGCCCGGGCCCTTGTACACCATGAAAAAAGCATGTCCAGTCAGAGATAGAAACACATGTTTATTGTAACAAGATAAATTTCCAGAGACACTGCCACAACATTTTGGCCAACATCTCCAAAATAAAATCTTCACATCTTCCTCCCATCCTTCCGTCCTTGGAGGTAGCCGCCTGCGGAATGGGAGCACGAGGCTCTAAGAGGATTAGTTTCCTCTTGAGAGGATGGGTCAACATTCCCCCCAAAAAATGGATAGCTCCGTGCCTATATATATATATAGATGATACCCTTCAAATTATATAGGATATTTGCAATATATACATTGCAATTACATCATTGATCTATGGGTTTACTTTTGGAGCGTGCATCAATGAGACGATCATCATATCCCCTGTTCAGTGAACACAGACACACAAGTCCTTTAGCCGAAAAAAATCCCGGAAACCATCTGGAAAGGGCTCAAACATTGGAATTGGATTTCAAAGTGTTTTTGTAGCCCAACAAAAAAACAACATCCATTTCGAGTCCCCTAAATAAATACTTTCATTTTATCTTTCCCCCCAAAAATGCATTCGGCCACAAAAGGAGGGTTCATCCAAAAACCACCCAAAAAGACCGACCCCAAATTCAACGGCCGCCTCAGCCACAAAAGAAAACCTCTTGCTTTCCATTATACTGGTGGTTTGATAGGGATTCTTATATTGATTTCATTATAATCCCCATATTAAGTAGGTAGTAAAATCGCCTATATGCCGATATAAGTGCCTATATACCCTGATTTATTAGAATCCCCACCAGACTTGGGTAGTTTTTCATCCCCTGAAAAAAATATACACCCTACACAACCAGGTTTTTTTTTTCGATGGCTCACCTGAATACGATGCGACTGTTGTCTCAATCTTCTCTGCTTTTCAGGTTTCAACTCTTCTACCTCAGCTACACCGACTCTCCGCGTTACAGTGGCTTCGTTGGGGAGAATTTTGTTTAACCCAAAAGGTAATAGATGGATGATCGATGTAGAATATACTCAAAGTACATGAATATTCATATTGTATCCAAACAAATGGTTATTAAGTAAAGATTATAAAACGTAAATACGTCGTATATACAAGGAAGAATTGTATGATGCACCCACGCGCAGATTTGTCAAAGTGTGATGTAAGTACCCTTTTGACTGCACAAATTCCAGGGATTATGACAGCTAAATACAATGCCTGGCAATTACTCAATTACCAAAATGATTTGTTCCCAAAAAGATCGATGTTGAAATACAGTACTGAATGTCACACAGAAAACTCTTGTTTAGCAACAATCGTTGAAACAATGTTGTGGTTCTACTAATTGCACCAAACTCCTTGGGTATGATATCATGCTCTTTCAACGAATCAGCTTGTGAAATGTTAAGTTTCCAAGGACCCAAGGCGCATAGCATCGCATAGCTACATAATCCCATCATTTCAGGAGGATTTTCACTGAAAAACTGCCTACCCTCCCGAAGTTTAACATAGCCAATGAAAAATGATGGTTGGAAGACTTCTCTCTTTTTGGGATGATATATTTTCAGGTGCGACCTGTTCAACTTCCACTGAGTAAATGCTATTTCTTTCTGTAAGAAACCCTGGCTGAACTTCAGTACCCCATCCTCCCATCCCGGCTCCCCTCCTGAGCGCCCATCTACTTAGGTTGCCCCCACCATCTGACGTATCCACTTGGTATTAGGTTGCCTTAACCAAGCCTAAGCCAAGACAAAAAAAAACAGCAGAACTTGTGGATGAACATCAAAATCCCCAGTGTATGACAATTCCCATTCCATCAGGATGTCGGATGTTTAATGGGAATTGGAGGCCTTATTTCCAGGGAAGAGGTGTGGCATTTGGGGGGGGGGGGTAACCCTAAATTCCCATGATATTGATTAAAATGATACAACATGATCATTTCCCCACCATGTTAGACTTGTTGGACATAATCAAACAAATCTTCATAATTTCTGAAGATTGCACTACCATTCCAAGAAGACCCACCAAAAAAGACCAACAGGTCAACAGGTCGCCAAATTGAAAGAACAGTAATGGAGAAGACAGGAATGAGTTGTGTAGACCTCTTGTTGCATGCTTGTAGAAATAAAATAGGATTTTCTCCTGATCATCAACCTTACCAAAATGATCCAAAATGATTTAAGGATATCTAAGGTAACCATTTTTACGTCCTTGAATACGGCTCCTGGCTTCTTTACGTGCTTGAAATCTTTCCAGATAGGGAAGGTGAAACTCCGGATCTTGTTGGGGAGCTCCGAAAGTTTGAGAAATGGGGAACTAACATATCCCCTACCAAGGCACTTTTGAAGATGTGCTTAGGGTAATCTGAATGGAAGCCATTTTGGTGAGGATTCACTTACTATTCAATCTATTCACTACCTTTTGGGGTGACCAACCGGTGGGAAAGGTCGCGAAAAAAATTGCCCAGATGGAAAAAACACCATGAAATACAACACATCCGCCCCTCAAAGCCATGATACTTGAAAGACAATGTTTTTTTTCCTTTTGGGGGCCACGTGTCACTGTGTCATACCTCAACCAACTTCAAAGTTTCTATAATTTTATGTCAAAAAAGAACAATTGCAAGCCTACATCCCCGAAGTTTCACAGCTCGCCCTGAGAAATGGTGGTTGGAAGACGATCCTTTCCTATTGGTGGCGGTAACTTTTCAGGGGCGAAAAGTTAAGGAGCCTAACACACCAGAGAAATCACCACACACCACACACCAAAACCGCTGCACCTCTCTACAGCTCATAGCTTCGCTTGTCTCCTGGGTTTGATTTAAACAGCCATGGATTTCTAGAAGGTTGGTGCAAAATTTTCACCAAACATTTCCGGTCCCCACTTTTACCGTTGTTGTCAGAAACAATTCACAAAACTAGTTACTTGTGATTTTTTGTTCAGGACAACTTCACAATTCTCATCCCAAATTGTTTTTTTTGCCACATGGGCTGGATTATTAAGGAGTACTTACCATTTCAAGGGTTTTCTCACCATTTGCCCTATGAAATGGACGTTTTTTGTTGTTTTTTTTCCGAATCTCGCGGGCGACCCGTTTGGTTTCCTTGGAGAAGATCTCTGCCAAGGTAGCTTGGTCCTTGACGTGGCGCAAGGGCGTCACCTTGAGGGTTCCAAACATGGAAACGTCAAAAGAAGAGTTGTAAACCAAGAAAGAAAGGTTTGAGGAACTCGGGTTTTGTTTTTGTTGTTGTTGTTGTTGTTGTTGTTGTTGTTGTTGTTGTTGTTGTTGTTGTTGTTGTTGTGTGTTGTGTGGTGTTGTTGGTGTTGTTGGTGTTGTTGGTGTTGTTGGTGTTGTTGGTGTTGTTGCTGTTGTTGCTGTTGTTGCTGTTGGTGTTGCTGTTGGTGTTGCTGTTGGTGTTGCTGTGGTTGTTGGTTGTTGGTTGTTGGTTGTTGTCGTTGTGGTTGTTGTTGGTTGTGGTTGTTGTCGTCGTTGGTGGTCGTTGTCGTTGTCGTTGTCGTTGTCGTTGTGGTTGTGGTTGTGGTTGTTGTTGTTGTTGTGGTTGTGGTTGTGGTTGTGGTCGTTGTCGTCGTTGTTGTTGTTGTCGTTGTGTGTTGTGTGTGTGGTTGTGGTTGTTGTTGTTGTTGTTGTTGTTGTTGTGGTTGTGGTTGTTGTTGTCGTTGTCGTTGTCGTTGTCGTTGTTGTTGTTGTTGTTGTTGTTGTCGTTGTGGTTGTTGTCGTTGTGGTCGTTGTCGTTGTCGTTGTCGTTGTCGTTGTGGTTGAGGTTGTGGTTGTTGTTGTTGTTGTCGTTGTCGTTGTCGTTGTCCTTGTTGTTGTTGTTGTTGCTGTTGTTGTTGTTGTTGTTGTTGTTGTTGTTGTTGTTGTAAGTTTCAGGTTGAAGCTTTGATGGCTTGAACATAAAAAAAACAAGCAACCGTTTCAGAGGTCCTGATGAGATATACATGGTGATTTCAAATCATTTCAAAGGTTTGTAGCATCCACTTTTTGCCCAGCTTGGAAACTGGCAGATTCAATTACCTCCGAACTGCAATATTTGAGGTGCCAAAAAGAAACGTTTTGCCAAGAAGTTGAAAATCAAAGATATATGATCATCATGTATAGTCCATATCTTTAAGGTCATTATCTCTTGAAACTATTTTGGGTGATCTGTACGATTTTCGTAAATATACTGTACTTCCATCGAAAAACTTATAATGTATCATAGGCAATATTCCTATCTGAGCTTTTTTGGGACAGTTGGCTAAAGGGTCAGTCTGAGATCTGGTTGGAAATTTCCATGAACATGAACTATCTAAGATATTTAACCGGGGGATGATACAATAGTATTTTCAAAACAATGCCTTCTTAGAAGACGTTCATTCATTTTCAGGGTTTTGTTTTGTTTTGTTTAGATTTGCGACTCTTGAATGCTTGGCAAAAAACACATAATCCTATTCCCCCACCAATCAATGCTACAAGACTCTATGTATGGTTGGATATCCCCTTGCTTTCTCTTGTTCCCCCAACCCTGTCAACTGCCACTGAAAGTCCCCCCATTTGCAACAGACCTGCGACAAGGGTATTGTGAGCCCTTCACTGTAAAATGAAACCCAAATATGTAAATGTATAGTTTGATACTACACCAGGTAATGTTGGCTCATGTTTGAGCAGAGACTTTAAAACTATTGTGAATCGTGAAAATCTATGATCTATAGAATACCGTTCATCATTCTTAATCTTAAAACCAATCAGGTTAAATTACACCCGAATATGAATATATAACCTGAACATGATCCATTTGAACATCTTCCAATGTTGTTGAATGCTGGTGTCCCATGTATATACTGTTTTTTGTCTGTTTTTTCACATCTTGACATATCAACATAACAACTTCCATAGGGCCATCGGAAAAAAAGGATCCCTTTCCTGATTTTGTGGCCACGGCACGGGAGTGTGTTTGAATTGCACGGTCAACTCTCCTTCCCCAAAAGGCACTGACACGGACTGAGCTTGGTAGGGTTGTTTTTTTCTATATTACACCTCTGAAAAACTAACACCGGTTGGCTGGAAAAATCACCATGATTCAATAAGAAATATGATATATCTTCTTCAAAATGGCTCTTTTTTCCATTGTCATGTTTTTCCTTTACGGTGTGTATGAAAAGAGGTTCTTGTTTAAAACTTCTGAAAGATCAACCAGTAGGACCTTGGGGACATCATGTCAAAAAAGACTGCCAGGGCTTGTTGATAGCCCTCACGCCCCTGAAAATTAACCCCTGGTTCAAGAGGAGATTCCCATCTTGGAAACCCATCACTTTCAGGTGAACTCACAGTTTTTTCGTTCAAAGCAATATCTAATAGCTCTAGTAACTTACTTGGTAAGGTCCGTTGGAAAGGTCATATCAAAAATTTTGATGGATATATACCCCTCAAAGTTGTAGCCTTCTGCCAACATATTGGTTCTTATGAGCTTTGCAAGCCACGGAAATCGATTTTCCGCAGCTCCACGCGTGACTGGTAGAACAAAGCCTAAATAGGGGACTTCTCTGGATTTCTGGGGACCATTTTTTTTTGAGAAATTGGATGTGTTCTTCAGTAAATTGATATGGATACACATTCAATGAAGATCATTTCATTGAACAATTCTACAACCATATACTTTCGACCGTTGATTGATTTTACATATCCACGGTGATTTTAACATCGTCAAACCGGAACCTACGGTTTGATCACCCTTCCCGAAACGGAGACCTTGCCTTGGCCCTCTCGTGCACTTCGCCTTGAAACAGAAACCGACATTGGCATTCCAAACTTTCCAAAGTTTGCGTGGCGTCATGCGGGAAGCTCTTCGAAGAGCGAACTTGACTCAGAACATCTACTAAAATTCAATCCAACCAACCTATCTAAAAAAATATGCGCAAGCCAAATTGGATGAAATTTTTCCCCAGGATCAGGGTCAAAATAAACAATCTTTTAAAACCACCAAGCAAACCTTTAGTTTCCCCATTGCTTGCAGCAGCTCAGCGTTCAAAACCCCCTACGACATTCCATTGAATCCTGGTTGATTCATAGGGATCCTTATATAATGGCTTCATTATAATCCCCATATAACTGGGTAGTATAAAATGTTTATATACAGCAAAGAACCAGGCTTTTGGGTACTGCTCACGTTGATTTCCGACTTCAGACCATTTCAAAAAATCAACCCTTGCCAGGTTGCATTGCCTTTGAGGGTTTTCATTGTAGACTTTATCTAGTTGGTGGTTTCAACCCCTTTGAAAAATACTAGTCAAATTGGAAATCTTCCCCAAATAGGGGTGAAAATAAAACATATTTGAAACCACCACCTAGCTATCATTGAAAATTAATGAAGATCATATTTGGACCCGGATATACATGGTGTGTTTCATGGTGTTTCACCTTGTTAGCCTCTAAATACTGATATCTGCCATCTGCAACACAAAAAACACACAACACAACAAATCATTCTCTCAAGTCTTCTTTGGCCATTCATCCAAATCATTCACACATTTACAATGAAACATTGAAGTCATCTATCCAACACAAAAGGCGTATGTTTTTTGAAGTTGGTGTAGGGTCTGTTCACCCCCCCCCCAGTCAACCACAAAAGTAAACCCTTTCTGCAAGGGATGGTGGAAGATCGTTTGACTGGTGGGGATGACAAAATGGAAGAATGTCAATGGTCCAAGGCGCAATCGGATGATAGGCTGGATATGATTCAAGTCAACAGGGGCCACCTCTCGTTTCACCTGGTGCTGGAAGGTGGCCACACCCCCAAACGCCAATGAGAAAATGACCATTTGACACTTGACAGTTAAGGTTTTTATGGAGTTTCACAATGTGGTCCTGAACAAAAATCTGAGACACACTCAAATGCTTCTGGAGTTGGTAGTTTTTTTTTTTCAATGACCAGGTGTGATGTTTAAAATTCAACCAATACATTTGTGTCAATCAACTCCATTTGAGTATAATCAAGTTACTTACTTTGAAACGAACGTGCCCACAAGAAGTAGAATAGCAACCACCAAGCAGCAAACCACTTGCTGAGCTTAAACTGCAACAACATCACAACATTTCCTCTGGCTTCACTTGTTTTTCCATCTCTATGCAAGTGCCCCAGAACATGACATGTAGCAGTTGGGCAGTGGGGATGACCTTTGAGTGAGGACAATCCACGCTGTTGTTCCCATGCAAGAGCCAACGTGCTTAGTTCATCCTGCTTCTACTTCTTTCATACAAAATCCCACCAACAATCAAATTTCAAATCACCTCCAATATCACCCCAAGCAAATTCCTCAGCACTCCAACAAAACAATCTAAATTACACACCAACAAAACATCCACAACATAGCAACTCCTTCAAAAACAAACAAATAACGACGCCCCAACGGGTGCTGCTTTTGGGCCTTCGTCGTTTTGAGTTTTTTGACATCACCATGGAGGTCTTTGACATCACCATGGCGCTTGGTTTTCGGAGCCATGTTTTGGAGTAATTGACAACAATAAATCTCCCGCGTGTTACAAAGATCGATCAGTCGAGTCTGTTGAGTCTACTGGAATCCAATGTCGAAGTGATTTCAAAAACGTCTCCGATCGAAGATCAGTGGTTAGTTATTTACAGTAATTGCTGGGTGACTTGGAAATTTTTAGGGTCTAGGGTTTTCCTGTGCCGGTAAATTCAATCAAAAACATATCACCAAACCAAATCACTAGCTATCTGATATCCAAATTCCTGCAAGTTAATTTGAACATTGAAAAAACAAACGCTACCATTGAAACCAGAAAAGTTGTAGTTCGACATTGAAACTTGTGAATAATCTCTATTGACTAATCTTTTTTCTTGTTCCACTTAAACCCATTGAATCAAAACATGTTGTGTATTAAATCTGTGGTGCTGTCCAACACGGAAACGACACAGGTAGGAAGCCCTACACCTGAAAAACCAAGGGCTGGAGCGGTAAAACTTATTACACTTTACATGGTGAAATTGTACCATGCAAATCAAAATGATTCTGTGTTGGCTTTCGAAGTTCATAGTTGTTTAAACAAACTGCTGGAAATCCGTACGCAAACATGGTTAAATATACCCAGTAACAGTAGCCAAGGTTTACGGAGATTCCCTACTAAACATGTAATTACCCTGGTGGTGACTGTTCCTGGCTTAAGGGTAGATCTGATAAATATTTCAAAGTTGCAAGCAAACAACTGATTCTTCAACTCAAAACAAATTACTTTGCAACTCATTGTGAACATCTCATAGTTTTCTCGATCTATCTTTGAACACCAAAACTACATTCTAACATATGACTAGCACACAAACAACTATTTATGGTTATAGTTATATGTGATTATAAATATATATATACACATGAAAGCCTTTAAAAAGACAATTTCATCAACACATACAGACTTGCATTTTACAGTCTATCATAATATGGCCAAGAAGGCTAGGAATAGCATGGAATAGCAAGGCCTATCTTGGGCGGCCTTGTTGGCCAATCATTCATCGCCTTAAACACATGCAAGCTATCGCAATACACGCCCAAGAACTAACAATGGAAAATCCACCATTTGAAGATGTATTTCCTATTGAAAAATGGTCGTTTTCCTGGCATGTTTATGTAAAGGTCAGCCAACCCCAAGGATTTCAACACCACTCCGTGGAGCACCAGTCGCGGCCGGACGACCACATCCGCGTTGGTCTTCTCAACACCCGACTCGGTGGAACCTTGTTACAGTGAAGCTGCACAAAAACATCTTCACCATGGCATGTCACATGTCACTACCCGGAAAATGGTGGAAATAAAATGGAACAGAATTGTGAACAAGAACATATTGCAACATGTTTTTAAGTGTTGAAATACCTCAATTTTGAGGCATCATACTTTGTGAAATTGAGTGTTATATTAAATTATATTTGTTTAGAACACATGCAAAATGTTTACAGCAATTTTCGTTTTGAAACCAAGATCGATTTCCAAGGTTTAACAATTGAAATAAATGGTTCAGCTGCCGGGGTTTCTTCTTTTGGAGGGTTTACAGTATGTCACGTCTTACAGTTGTCTTTACCCATTCTAAAACCCTAACTTTCATACAAATCATGGTCCAAATTGTCCAAGTCTTTGTCCGGCTCCCAACTAAGAGTAACCAACAAACATAGTTGCATAGACTCCCGAAAACTAACATGACAATGGAAAACCAACCATGTTGCAGATGTATCTCCTATGAAAAATTGTAGTTTTATGAGTTTTATGGTAATTTTCCAGCCTGCCATCTTAGTGATCAGGGGGTTATTTCATGTTATTTCATCAAACATCCGCACCGGCTGAAAACTCGGTGCCCCAAATCAAAACACATATTTTGCTTCTGTTTAGTACCCTCCCTTAAACTAAACCTATCCCACCCAAACGGGAAGTTGGGAACATCATCAATTGAAAAATGCCCTGGGAGTGGGATATCTGATATGTGATCGTTCCCATAAAGAGTATATCCAATTATACTTCAAAACATCAATTCCTTTGGGGGATCTGTTTTTGTTTCATGTTTTTTTCTTCAATTGATATAAATTCCCCATTGATCAAACCAACCCACAACCCAAGCCCAACCAAACCCGCTGTTTCAACCCTGCCAAGAAACCCTTCGCGTCTTGAGATTCGATGGAAAACAACTCATCCATGGGCTCAAACGTCAGAAATTCCTAGGAGTAGGCGCCCCAGGGTGGAACCCCTGGTGGTGGAGGGAGGCCAAGTGGGCTTCCTTTTAAGCCGACGATTATAAAGACACTTCCCCCCGTTATGAAGGGAACTGTTCTCTTTTAAAAGGGACACTTTTTATAAAGGAAATGATTCTGACAGCAATATCTTTCTCGCGAGATATTTTCCTCTTGTTAACACGAGGCCCCCCACGGCCCAGTTGCCAAAGCGGCGCAAGACTGCCTCCTGGAATCTTGTGACCAGTGACAAGGGAGGAGGCAAACCCCTTGAACAAAACACCAGGCTAGCAGGTAGTTGAAACAACTCAATTGAAAAAAATGCCCAAAAATCCACAAGTCAAAATTGGATCAGTTGTTCAAGTAGTGGGCCGTTGGGGTGTGTTGCTACACATGGTTCATCACATTTCGCCATCCATCCTACATGGTTGCAACCCTAGGACGTCAGGGTTTCCGTAAGAGATCATGTTTATCCTCCATTGTAGCAAACCCCAAACAAAAAACTCTGGAATTGATGAAACTCTTCAAGTAACAAGTATATAAGTGCGAGGGTTCTTGTTGTTGTTGTTGCCGTTGCTGCTGTTGTTGTTGTTGTTGTCGTTGTTGTTGTTGTTGCTGTTGTTCCTTTTCTTCTCTTTTTGATCTGGAGAGGGTGTAAATGTAAGGTTTCCCCAGCACCAAAAAAAACTCAAAGATTCGGGTGAAGTTTCAGCTCGATCCTTGGAGAAAGGGAATTAACCTTTTGCGTGATATATCGTGATGAAATACTAGGCTTTCAAATCGACTAACCAGTAATATCTAAAGATATACATTAGATATTCCTTATAAACATATAGTATACACCAGTTTTGATGAACTTTTCAGAGTAACGTACCTGCAATATGTGACTACCAGCATCTTCCAAAGGGTGCTGTTTGAACCCTAAGGGATGGTGTATAGGCACCCTTATCATCCATTCAGCACCCAATGGAAGATCTAGGTATGTATAAACATGATGAATTCAACCCCAAGTTACCAAACCTTCCTTTTTCTCATCAGTTTTTTTTTGGTTTTCGCCAAACCTGTGCAGGCACGATGCGCGTGGGAATCGAAGGTCCAAGTTTCTTGGGGAAAGGCACACCACCTGGACTTCCAAACGGGTGACCAACGGTGGAGAAAGGCTGAAGATGATGGGGATGATGATGTAAGTTAGCTACTTTCACCTGAGGGACTCATATTTTCCATTGAATCCTGGTTGTTGAAGTAGGGATCCTATCAAAATGGCTTATTAAAAAATCCCTATATAACTGGGTATAGTTTTTCATCCCCTATATACAGCAAACAACCGTTTTTTGGGTTGCTCACCTCTTATTCAGGTCACCCTTGATGCCTCGACGTCGTTTGTGGTGAATTTCTGCCATCCACTGGAAGATCAGAACCTGTCCTTCCCAAAGTCATCTAGTTGGTGGTTGAACCTACCCATCTGAAAAATATGAGTCAAATTGGATCATTTCTTCAAGTAGGGTTGAACATTTGAACATAAAGACATATTTGAAACCAGTCACATAGTCATGGCTCGTCTTTTCGTTTTGGTATCCATGTTTTCACTGAAACCAAACAATCTCGAGAGATTTCCACGCTTGCCTATTTCAAACACCAATGGAAAACTTCATGGAATGGAAAGTCAAATAATGATTCTTCCATTAACAGCAGTTTTAGCAATTTTGGAATGAAACACATGTCAAAAACAAAAGATGACAACTGTTGAAGTTCTTGGTGGTGGTTTCAATGCGATTGAGAAATAGTCAACATGGGAATCTTCTCCAAGTAGGGCGAAACATTGATTGAAACCACCAGCTAGATTCAAGTTCTTTCCCAAGCATACCAAATACATTCCAAACACCAACTCTATCTATCGGTGCATCTTTGTTCTCAGAAAACACCGGCTTTTCAGTATCTCCAAACAATTTCACCAAGGCGTTTAGCAAGGATTCCACGCATTCTAGGATTCCAAGCGCCAATGAAACCCACAACCCTAAAGCTTTGTTTTGTCTAAGATGCCAGTATTTCCAGTTTTCAATTTCTGGTTTCCCATTTTCCATCTTTCACAACTCACTCAAATTCCAGCATCCCCCAACAACAAATCATCAGTCTTAAACTGACAAATTTCATGGTTTGTATCTATCTTTTCCATCTTTTAGCAACCTTACCCTTACCCTCAACCATGTCTAGTGCATGGTCCATGGTTGTTTTGAAACCCCGACAACCAAAGTCCGATGAACCTACTGTTGCTGCAAGAAATCCGGCTAATCAGTTGAGGTTGGGGATGTATGAAAACCTTATACAAAATGGGATGAACTACCAACCTCAACTGGTGATCGCCGGATTTCTTCCATCAACAGCTATCACTGTTGGGTGCCCGAGGTCCCGGCCTCGTCCCCAAGGTGCCCTGAGCTCGTTCGCTGCTGGGCCATCCGGATCTTCGAAGATGGGCGGTGGAAGATCCAAAATCTGAGGCGAAGGAAGGGATGATGTGTGTTGGTGCCATGGGGAACCCGCGTCAAACCTTCATTTTTAGTGGTTATAAAGTTATAACCCATATATTGGGGAGTGTAAAACCTTCATTTTTCCATGGGTTGTTGGGGTCCAAGGGTAGTTGGTGGTTGAACCAACCCATCTTGATGCCTCAAAGTCGTTTGTGGTGAATTTCTGCCATTCATTGGAAGATCAGAACCTTTCCTTCCCAAAGTCAACCCATCTCAAAAATATCCTCGTCAATTTGGATCATTTCCCCAGGGTTCGGGGTGAATATTTGAAAAAAATATTGGAAACCACCAACCAGGAATTGTATAGATTGTTTGTCCGGATTTTCACTCTCGAAATTGTTTTTCTATCTCTGTAGAAAAGGTGCAATTATTTTGTTTTCCTCCGTTTCTTTTCCCAAATCTTCAATCTGTTTCTTAAAAAAAAAAACTTACCATCAGCCAATGGTTTGGCTTGGTGCTTTGGGGCCCGGTGGTTTGGATTCCGATTGGATCCCCTT
>DF239036.1:519520-542666 GCA_000507305.1 Breviolum minutum Mf 1.05b.01
GAAGAACATCTTCCCCCCCCCCCAAAAAAAAACATGATGTTTGATTCCTTCCCCTGTTTTTTTCGGGGGCCAACGAAACCCCAAGGTCTTGACCTCAAAAAGGGAGCTATGACAAAAACACCAGGTGAGGGGGGGCCAGTTCCAGCACCCCATCAGCCGTTTTCCCACCTTCATGGCCGCCGCTTTATCTCGGAAGGTCACATAGGCCGTGCCCTGTGGGAGAAAACGACCCAGCGATTGGTGGTGGTCCCACGGGGGTTGAATTTTTGTTGCCTTTTTTTGGTAACTGACCTACTGACCTACCAGCGATTTTAGGTATCACAAATCATCAAGATGTTTCATGGATTTTCCACAAATCATCCAGATGTTTTCATACATTTTCATATTAACAAGGCGCTGCTGTTATGGTCACCCTGTCATAACAACTTGGATTTTGATTTGCGAGGATTTATTTTTTTCAACACACCTGCATAACAATGGCAAGGCTACCCACATGATTGACCCGCAGCAACAGCCGGAAGTAAAGGTTTAAGTTGGGATCCCTAGATATGACCAATGTGGCGGTTCGGTACTGAAATGGTTTAAGCCCTTTCATCACCCTTCCGTTACATTCCTTTAAAGGTACCAATACATTCTCATCAACTAGTGTGGCCTTCAAAATTCCTCAGTTTTCCGAAATAACATAAATAATATATCCCAAAACTTCAGCCAGTCTTTCATGGTCCATTTTCCATCCAACTATGGTGGTTGAGTTGGAAGTGTTTTCCCCCAACGGGAACCGATTTCGCACTGCACCTCACATTGATATGGATCCAATG
The DNA here is from genome assembly GCA_000507305.1 of Breviolum minutum Mf 1.05b.01. Lineage (NCBI taxonomy): Eukaryota > Dinophyceae > Suessiales > Symbiodiniaceae > Breviolum > Breviolum minutum. The sequence continues at coordinate 520,339 of DF239036.1, forward strand.
GATGCGGTTCACAGCGACAATGCTGTACCTCTTCAGGGCGTTATTGAAAGGTTTCTGGAAATACACACCCTGGAAGATCAACATAGAACCTGAAAATGATGGTTTGGAAGATGATTTTCCTTTTCCAGGGGTGTATTCTCAGGTTCCATGTTAATCTTCCAGGGTGCACTGACAATTTCCCATAGTGTCATGGAATTTGGGTGGGTAACAACTGTGAAAAGAAATCAGGTATATAGTTACAGTAAAGTGAGTTAAGAATAATCCCTTAAAAAGCAGTATGCTACTTGAAACCTCTTACCAAAATTAGAAAATTCCTCCCATCAAGTTGGACATTTGAGATATCATCCGTTTACAAAAAAAAAGCATTATATAAAAACAACTACAAAAATGCTACATGAAGAGATGCAACCCTTGAACTAGTCACACAAATCTTGATCAGTTTACAGGCCATCTGCCAAACCAATCCAATCCGCCTTCTGGAGTGGCCCTACCCTGCGAAGTGGCATCAGATTGAGCTTGATAAGCTCCCAAATTACTATAAGGATTCCTACATCTGATGTTAATTAATGGCGTTTTTTGGGGGAAGAAGAGATCCTAACACCACCATTTTGGGATGACTAAAGCCCGGCTGTTTGGTCCCCCGGATTTTGGGGATCTTACTACATAGCATATTGTGCAGGATGTCCTCCTTCTCACATCTACAGTTACGATTTGCTGTGAAGAGAATTGGAACAAGTGCAAACAAAGTTCCAAAATGGTGACTTAAAGGTTTATTAGAAAGGAAAACCATCACCTCGAACAAACTCAAGTACAGCGAACATATTTATTTCCTTCTAGAATTCACCAAAGGTTCCTTTACACAAATATTGGCGATTCCCACAGATGTTTCAGCCGGTTGAGTCAGTGGATGGTGTCTTTCTTTATTCCAAAAATCTGACTGATTCTCCCGATCTAGACTTAGCCCAAATCACCACTCTATTGATTGATTCATTTAATGTCTACTTCAAGTTGGGGTTCATCTTTCATATGCGAAAACAACAATCACCCTTAAGATTGTCGCAACGCGACTTCACATCAGAAAGCGACTTCACCTTTTCACCGCCCTCCCTCTGCACCGAAGAAAATGGCTGAGACAGCACCGGTTTCACCACATCGACACGTTCAGGCCGCCGGTCTGTTTTTTTTGATGGAAAGTTGTTCAAGAAGGCGCAGCAGCCTGCAGGGGAAGAAGACAGGAATCAACAAAAAAAACATATGTTGCTCTCACGGCATGGATACAGATGTCATATGTCCCGACAGTATCATGCAATACACTGCTTATTTGATTTATTTGTCATTATATGAACATATTCTGAAAGATTATGATACCAGCTACTGAAGTGTGTGAAAACATCTGTAGATGTTTTTTAAAATACTTCAGAATTAAAACTATCAAAACCATATCGATGACAACAATTTTTCGGGACATCCCAATCTTCCAGTGGCTGTTTCCTCAGTTTCAAGGCCCCAACTAGAAACTCCGGTTTTGTGTGTAATCAGAACGGGCAAAACGTTTTTTTTTGAATTATGAAGGTTCCTTGCAAATGGAATCTGAAGCAAATGCTCTACAATTTCTGTCAAATGGCAAGAACCAAGGACATCTCTTGATCAACTTTAGATCTACGAAATATCAGTCTTTGTGTTTTTAAAGACCATTTTGTAAATTAATGGCATCTTAAAGCATGTGAAACTAAGCGTGTTGGGCCCAAACTGACGGACCTTACAATTGCTTTCCTCCTGAACATGTTGCCCATTTCGGAGATTCCATATTAATTTATTATTCACCGTTTTTGAGACAGGCCCGCCTACTTGCAAAAATATAAATATATCAAATATGTATGTATTTAAACACATTCCTCTTTCTCCAACAATCATGCGTACGAAAAACAAATTATCATTTTTTGGAGTCATTTTTTGGAGACTCAACTCATATCTTCCCCCCGGTGGTGGTCCCCGTGCTTTCCCATGTCTCTATGATTCTGGGAGGATCCGCGGCGTTTTTCCCTTTGATATCCCCCAAGGTGCAACCGCACCTGGAATTAACTCCATCAACCTTCTTCATCACTGCAAGTGCAATAGCCTTGGGACCTGCAAGTGGGGATTCTGAAGTGACATTCCATGGAAAAATCCTGGTATGGTGTTAGTAGGGATCCTTATGGCGATCCATCTGAAAGGTGAGATTTGGTTAGCTAGGAGCTTGGTAAAGTGAAGCTTCATGGAAATTTCAGGGATCAACAATTAGCTAGATGAGCATAAGTATCTGATCACCCCTCCTGAAGGATATCTGCAAAAATGAGCACAAATATGAAAAACATCCCGATGTATTATTTGCAGGATGGTCCAAATCTGAGTATGGGTCTCTTTTTTCAGTATCCAAATACATGGGCCGGTGAATTCAATCAAGTTTATACAGTGGAGGATCTAGAAAATAAAATCCCACAGAAACAGAGGCAACGTCATATCATCTCCTCAGTTCCTTTTTGCAAGCACATTTCATACATTTCTGTCTACAAGAATAATCCCCCCATTTTTTGCGAATTTTTCTGGTGATATAGAGGTCCAGACTTGGTCCTAGGTGCCAAAAACTTTGCAAACACCATGTTTTCTCTTCAGTGACACCCATCTTGAAATCATCTTGAAGAGGTCCTTTTGGGGCCACCCATGTGGTTTGGGTTGCTGCGGAATTTTTGGGATTCCCTGGTTCCGGAGACCATGGAATCCAATGATTCTAATGTCACAAGCTGATACTATAGCCCAATCTCAACTCACAATTCTGAAGAACTGACAGCGAAAGAAACAAATCCACCAAAACCCCTTCAATGTTCCGAACCCCAGCCCCCTCCCAATTAAATTACACTGTTTCCGCGAAATATCACTAGTGACGGTGAAGCAATGTGAACACATCTAGCTACCTTTTCTATTGGAAGACTGAGTGTTGTAAGTCTTTGGGGAGTACCCGCTACCCAGACCTGAAACCTGGGTATTTTGCTGACCCTCTTACTTACCGCCCCGGAGTTTCGTTTTTTTGGGTTACCCGGGCTTCAATCGGAAGCAACCGCTGCAACGCAATCCAGACTTCACCAACCTCACAGCTGCAGTTGTTGACTCCAAGTGGAGGATGATGATGATGATGATGATGATGATGATGATGATGATGATGATGATGATGATGATGATGATGATCCCTTGGGGGTATCCCCGGCCCACGAACTAACAGTGGAATTGTTCCAGGTTTAGGTTGGGGGCCGTTTCATACAAATGAAGAGAGTATTATTTCACTGGCATCGTGGGTGGGGGATATCCCCAAATGATCCCTATGATCAAGCTACTAAACATGTCTGATTGACTTTCTGTACCTTCCTACCCTGAAAAGAAACATCAAGAAAACTCAAACTTGACGTCTCCGAGTACGATGAGCCAGCTAAGCAGCTGTGACAAACAAATCTCCAAGCAGAATCAAGCAGACTTGACTGCTCTTTTAGACATGCATTCACAAGGGTTTCATTCAATTGAAACCAATTGTGGATCTATTCAGCTACTCTGGCGAGATTCAGTGAACAAATCAAGATGGGTATTATGTACCTGTATACCTAAGGTCACTTAAATAAATCCAGATATACGTAGTAATATCAATATCATTACATATGTGATTCATATTGTGTGTCTGCACATATCATTAGTCTAGAAATTGCAAAAACCGGGAAATAAGTATAAACCAACAAAACTGCCTCATCACCTCATCCTCCCAAAACATCGGACTTACAAAAACTGGGATCCGTCATTCCCTTCCCAATCAAAAAGAGGAGGGTCATCTGATTGCTTTTCCTCCACCCAAGCCACATCTTGGCGCAGGCTTTTCTTTTAGGCCAAGCCTCCAAACAGCAGGTGCCGTTCGTTGCATCCATGGCCACGTTGGATACCCATGGATGGTTTATAATGGAAAACCCTATTAAAATGGATGATTTGGGGGTACCACCATTTAAGGAAACCCCCATATAGTACAGTATAACTACAGTAGAAGGATTTTCTACAGATCTTCCTTTCATCTCTCAACGGGATCCTTGGTGGTACAGCCGTCAGTTTCCCTTTGCTTTTGCATATTTCCATCAAACCAACAATCACTAGTTGGAGGTTGCAACATATCTGGAAAAAACTATGAGTTGACATGGGTTTCATCTTCCCCAAATAAAGGGGTTGAACATGGTTGAACCCCCTAAAAATCATTGACATCAACTTGGATCTAACCCCCCCAACCGGGATGCCAGTGACAAAATTTGAAAATTTACAGGAATCCCTGTAAGTAAAGATGGTCATCCTTCAAAAGTCACCACCTTCACATCCCTTCGGCCCTGAGGCCTCTGTGGTGCTCTTGCGCCGCGTAGGTACTGTTTCTTCCAAGGTTGTCACCTTATCATGGGAAAGGGACCCAGGTTTCGTCCCTTGCAGGGATTCCCATGGCGGCACTGGCGAGATTTAACATCATCCGAAAATGGAGCCTCAACAAAAAGGTGGTTTTAGTATAACTCCCCCCAAAAAACACCCTCGAAAAGTAACATAGACTCCAAACAATAATGATGGTTTCCAAGTTTTTTTTTGTGGTCCATTTTTGCTGCAAAATGTTAGGTTTTTGGGGGGGTGATTAGCCCAAACAACCACGGCAGCCTTGCCCTTACGGATCCACGGGTGTTTCCATCTCACTGGGTGCCCCTTGCCACAACCTTCACCGCAGGTTTTGAGTCCAAAGATGGCCTATTTACCACAGAAAAAACACATGAAACAAATCAGATGTTACCAAGCTGGACCACGAACAAAACATGCCATCTATGAGTTGCATTTTGCTTGAATTCTGAGTTGAATGGTGGTTGTCCGTTTTGAAAAAGCCAAACCAACGTACCATTATGCAAGGGAGCTTTCACGGGGGACGTTTTTGGGCATGTGTTTGCAAATCTGATCATGTATTTGTCTACTTCCGGATCATTACGATTGGCTAGATATCCCACTGATGTCACGACAATACGACAACACAACACCCTGAGACAGGCCAGTAAACCATCTCCAATATGGTAAACCAAATACCTTCTGTTTGGGTAAAATATTACATTTCAAACACCTCAATCCGAGTCTAATCAGGATGTGCTGCGAAGGTGGTTGGAAAAAAAACAACTATTTTCCACATGCTGATGTAGTGGTGATTTACCCAAGACTAAACAAACCAAACAAATCACCTTGAACAAATCCAAAAGCAAGGTAGACTAATAGGAATACAATCCGGTAAACCAACATAGTAATGGAAAATCCACCATGTGTAGATATATTTCCTATTGGAAAAAGTGGTTCTCCAGCCAGCCATGTTAGTTTACGAGGAAGGGTAACAGTTACCCTCTACTTCCTCAGCGTTAAACAAAAATCCATTCCAATGGGGGTAAAATAAATCAACTGAAGCCAACGCTTAAAAGAAAACCTCCAGGATACACCAACAGCAGACATCTGCCTGGTGATTCTGCTGGTGACCTTTTTGGGATGGTGAAAACGTGACCCTTTTAAGGGGTCTTTTGTGACCTCCAACGTTTGGGGATGAAAAGGTCACGGGTTGAATCACCTGGTGGAAGAATTTCCCTAATGATTTCATCCCCCTAAATACATGGTGTCAAGATGTTTGAGACACACACATAATAAATCCTTGCTTAATATGTGCAAAGAATAGACTAATACTTGGTCAAATTAACATACTCAAATCGTCTGCTTTATTTCTGGGGATCAATAAGTGTTCAAATATATAATACACACATGATACATGTGTATGTGATATAAACAATATATATCTACAGTATATGAACAGAAACAATGATGTATACCTAAATATGTATGTATATATACACATGTATTATTTGCATTTTACTTTCAATCACTTTGCGACACTTCCATAAAACTTCAGTATACAACCAAACTCTGCATATTGACCTACCAGTTTTCTTCCCAAAAAAGATACCAACATCCAAGCTTCAAGTGGCGCACCTCCCTTTCGGCTTTGAAACCTGCACGAAAATGGCGTTTATATTTAAACCCTCACGGTTGGTGTTTCTTTTTTCAGGCGTTTAAAAACGTTGTTTCAGATGTCCAGTGATGACATGACCATCTTTTTGTTTCACAAATCCCAAGGATTCACTTCGAATGCCTGGACTCCTTGGAGATGAGATGTTTCGGGAGGCGAGGTGCCCCCGGATGCCGAGATTTCGGGGAATCCGAAGACATGATTGGAAACAACCAACCCAACAACCAGTTTGCAGATTTAAACCCCATCAGAAAAAATGGGGTCTATCATTCTTTCAACATTTTTTCAGGGTACTGTAAAAAAATATTGAAAAAACACACACATATTTTCTACAAACCAACAGTAGGGCCAATAGGCAGCTCTTTCAATTGCACGCTCTATCCTCCTGAAAACTAACATGGCATCTGAAAATCAGAGGAAAAAAATAATCTTCCCAACCATCCATTTTTTGAGGCAAAAAACTGTGAGTTTTTTTAGGGAGTGTTTAGCTATGCAAACCAACAAGAAAAGAAACACCATCCTGGTGATTCAAAGTGCCCTTTTTGTGATGGTTAAGTGACCCTTTTAAATGGTTATATAAGTGACCTCCAACTAGGGGATGAAAAGGTCACGGCTTGAATCACCTGGATTACAAAGGGCTCAAAAAACCATCGGCGCTTTCATTTTTGTCCTGCCTCTGGTGATGGTACGAGTTCAACTCCAGGTGAGCCTGGCTGAAACCCCGGCGTTTTTGGCATAGGGATACCCGTTACCCCCCCACCGCCCTGGAAAACGAACGAATGTCCCCTGAAAATCAAGGGTTGGGTTGGTTCAGATGTATATTTTTTCCTATTGAAACAGGTTCCTTTTTTTTGGTGACATTCGTTCATTTTCACCAGTGTATTTTATGGAAGCTGCTAACTCGGCCCGTACCTCTATACAACAAATGGTTACCTTGGGGGTAAAATATTCCACTCGCATGAGATACTATAGATTTATTTCTGCAAAGAAGATTTTGGATTCATCCTAAACTGACTGGCCGCTATTTCATGGGATAATAGATGTCTGGACGATCTTTTGTTCCTATTAACAATGTAATCTCCAAAGTTTAAAGCTTCGCCTTTATGCGAGTTGAGCCATATCTACAGTTATCAATTACCCTCCCTAAACTTACATGTATATAGCCCCTCAAAATAGGCTTCTCCAGAAAAGTATACTGATATTGGTAAATCAATAAGATTCAATAAGTCTATATGATAAGGATCCCATCTTGCGTAAGCAACGAGACTTACTATCGCTCAATTTCTGAAACTCGCAGGTTCCGAGAATGCATTTAACGACCTCAAATGAGCGACAGTGCACACACCGCATTTACTTGAGTCAAGGGGTTCCTATCAACTTCCTTCAGCTTCTCTTAAAAAACATATACCCTGAGAGATGCCAAAAAAAAAAACATCAAAAGTTGCCGGGGAGAGTGGTGTTAAGTAAACCAGTCCCACGTCTATTTTTCGGTGGTGGTTTCAAGTTTCAAGCCAGTTGAAAAATGAGCCGCTCTTCCAAAAAGGTTTCACCTTGCCCAATCTTCTGGATGAACACAACAAATGCCCCTCAAACCACAGTGTTTTGTCCACTTTTTTTGGGGGGCCCACCAGGTGAGCTTCCAACGAAAATGTTGGTTTCACCACCACCGAAAGACATGTCGACGCACATCTCAAGCTCACTGATTTTCCGAGTTCCAAAGAGCTCCCCAGTGAGGGAGGGAAATTCCCCATGGAAATTCCCAGCTCTATGATTGCTTAGACAAAGAAATTGAACCAGCTTAAATTCCAAAGGAAACCAAAAATCCTTGCACTTATAATATGTGTGCAAGGATTAGTTCCTCATCACAAGTATCCAAATCTTTCAATCAAGAAACAACTTCCCATTCTTTATTGTAGTGTTCGTTGTGTTGGTTGGATGTCAGATTTACCCTCCAGGGAACTAACATATCCCCCAAAAATGGCATTTTGAAGATGATTTTCCTTTTCCCAAGGTGGGATATGTTAATTCCCTGGAGGGTAAATATTTTTTGTGGCAATGGATTGCCACTTCAACTTCCATCCCCGCGCCTGGCGGCCCGCTCTTCAAACCGCTGACGGGTTTCGGTTGCTCCTTCGGAGTGGCCTCCTCATCGCTGATGATCAAGCCCGGGGGCGCCTGGCGCGGGGGTGGGGGGTCGTATGTTTAGGGGATCCCAGGTTTGGATATCGTCACATGGGGGTTTCCAAAAATGGTGGGTTTCCCCAACAACCATGGGTTTTCCTACTAAAAATGATCATTTTGGGGTGTTTTGGGACTACCACCATTGAAGGAAACAACCATAAAAGGATGTTGGATGATACACTTGATAAACATCAAGGTTTACTGGAGTTGGATGTTTTTTCCATGCGTTATAAAGTCATACAGATCGCAACAAAAAAGTGATGATACAACTGATACAACTATATATTTGGTGGTTTCAACCAACCAATTTGAAAAAAATATGCTCGTAAAACTGGATCATCTCCGAATCTCCTCAGGTAGTGGTGACAATAAACAATCTTTGAAATCACCACCTAGATATGTTGAACCCTGCAGGGTTTATTTTCAGCCCATCATTGCCCCCCCTATGAAAAAATCCCCTATAATAAGGCCGGTCTGAATTTGCAGGGGGGGGAAACGTCTCATTTCGGGCGGGGGTCCTGGTTGATTCTATTACCAAGAGGTGGCAATAGTTTCACCAAGGGATTTACAATTACCAACACTTTGAGTCAAACAACAATTGAATATTACAGGGGTCAGGATATGATACTAACCTAAACACATGCATTTTTCTGGCAATATACATAAGTTACATAACTCAAAATGCTTACCATAGATTTGGAAAAATTCCCAACCGAGCTTGTTTTGGGGAGTCAATGATGTCAACGGGTCAGAAGACAAATGATTTAACTTCTCAAAGCATTATGGCGAACAAGATCATTTTATTTCATTGACTAAGTTGGGAGTTAGGAGTCATGTTTTTTTTGTTGGATTCATGTTTCACTGAACTAAACAAAGGAAATTTGGTTGGGAACGAAGATGTCTGGTTTACACGGTCTTGTTTGCCCTGCGTTTCGTGTTTGTTGCGCTTTTCCCGTGGTGTGATTTCTTAGCCACCTCGGGATCACTTGAAAAGGACCGGTACCGGGTCACAACATTTTTTTTTTACCCAACCACCTGATCAACACACTGCGTGATGTCGTGGTTTTTCACTGACACGTTTGAAACAAAAAACAATCTGCCAAAGTGAATCATTTTCCCTCATTGGGTATAAATTGAGAGCCTGACTTGGATCATCTTCCCAATTCTCTTGGGTCAAAGAAATAGAAACATTTTCAAACCACCTATAAACATTCTGTATCATACTGTTGATGGTTCAGAAATGCCAAACAACCACCTGGGATTTTTTTATAAACCCTGTAAATGATGGGATAAGTACACCAACCCCAACTGGTGAGCCGGATTTCTGAACCATCAACAGTATTTAGAGCCTGAAAAAACACAACCGATCTTTCTCCCTCAGCCTTGGTCCTGGTTCGATCTTTTTTGGTACCTCAAAAAAGGGCCGAAAACTTGACATGGCACATAGAAGCTGATGGCCGTCGATTATCAAGAGAGTAAAACTCCGGGTTGTAAGAGAACTCAAGGGGTAATTGTTGCATTGGGATTGTGGGATGAGAGTAGGTGGTCTGAGTGAAAGTGAGACATAATTGCACGTACCATCTATAGATGACACTAAGGAGAGTTGGCATTCAAAGAGGTCCGAGACTTTGCCTTTATCTTTTTCTTTTCCGTTCAGCATATCTCGAAAGAAGGAACTTCATTTATTACACTTTGATGCATGTCTGACAGGCAAGAATGGCAGTGAACAGGTGAAAAGATTCATGACATTGGTCCGAGTAGTTCAACCAGTTTGAATATATCTGGGTGGTAGTGTCAATTTCCTGAAGGATCAAGGATACCATTGATCCATTGGCTTGGGGGCCGAAGCGACATTGCATCACACACACACACACCATAGATGCTAGGCTAATACATTCCTCTACTTAAATCTGGCCCAAATGGAATAATATTTCACCAACCTAGATTTCCCCGAAATTTTCGGGGTCCCATTTCCCAAACGCTACCTTTCGGGGGCCCGGGTCGTGTGAGGTCGCTATAATTTGACCAGAGAAATCAATCAAACTAGTTTGTATCGCTCATGTACAACATTGTTTTTTCAAAGGGAAATTTTGGGTACTCTTGGGAGGGTACCGTATAGTAGTTGTTCCCAACATATTGCCCCATATCGCCCCATACAACCATCATATAACCCATACAACCATTATATAACCGATACAACCATTATAAAACCCATATGTATATATATATAGGTGGAATATGTTGGTATATATATAATTATAAATATATATATATATATCTCGGGTACTCTCCCAAGGGTACCCAACTTTCCATTTGATTTTTCCACCGATAGATGTAGCGCCCCGAGGCGCCTGTAGACAGCGATGGCGACAAAACCACACCTGCAGCCGATAGTTAGTTGCGAAATTGAGTTTCATGGACCCCAATCGGTTTTACCAATAATCTTAGGAAATGCAACCTTTTATCTTGATGATCCTAAATTTGATGTTTATCAACGAAATCTTAGGAGCTTGGAAATCAAATATATTTTTGATTTTGGGAAACTTAGATTTTATCGACTGAAACATGCGGATAATCTGAAAGAAGCTTGAAGTTCCTAAAAGTTGTCCCCCCCCTCAAAAAAAATGCTTCTTGTAGAATCCATATCTACGGCTGGTACATGGTGGTATATAATTCAGGTGTTTTCTGAAGAGCACCCACATTTTCCCTTTGAAAAATGGTGTAAATTCATCTGCTTTTGATGAATTGAACATTTTCTAAGCTTGAAGTATTACCATTTTAGGTGACACTGCCGTTCTTCAATACCCGTTGCAACACTGCCTCTAAGGACTGGATACTGTAGTAAAGTGGGTCTGGTCTGTTAAAGGCTTGTATATACATGTATGTGTGCTATTGTCCCCTCATATTGGGCAGTACAAATGTACAAACACAATCTCCCCCTGTATAAAAAACTATCCCTGGTCAATTGGTCGCTGCTGAATTTAGAACGTTGTTGACGTTGTTGTTGTTGTTGTTGTTGTTGTTGTTGTTGTTGGCTTCCAATTTTCAGCAATTAAAAATAATAATAATTAAAGTACATCGAGATTGAGATCAAGGTTGTTTGTCAATGTCAATCTCAGTCTAGGTTGATATTAGGTTGATGATCATATATGAACACAGAACCTCTCATGTTTGTGGTCTACCATCCTATAGCAATCCTACGTAGAATCCCAGCTTGCACCCAAAGGATAGGTAGGAGCGGCGCTCAATGTTTTGGGTTTCTCAGATTGCTATCTGGAAATCCAACATGCGTAGGAAACTTGCCAGGAACCATGATAAACCATGATTATAGTTAAATTGGAGATCATTTCCCTACTGTTCGTGGTGACAAGTACAAATGCTTTGAAACCAACACCTGGGGAGGGTTCTTCATTCCGATGTGATGTGCGATTTCTAGCTTCCAAAAGTGCCTTGGGTTTTCGAATGTTTTCGATCATGTTCACCCAGTCAGGGTAGACGACTCTCATTTGAAAACATGGTCGTCAGGAGTCTTCCTCGAACAGGAAAAAACAGAAAAACATATGTGTCAATCAAGCCACAATCACCTATGAGTAGATGTGTAAACACTCATATGAGCCATGCCCAAAAAAACCTCTACTATCCCGGACTATCCCATCATACTTCTTACTTCTTACAGTAGTCAGTAGGGATTCCCATACTGGGTTGCACTACTCCTTTTGAAACTGGATAGCATAATCCGTTATCTAAACAAAGCAACCAGCGATTTCTCAGTGCTCACATGGCACTGCCTTGCCACTTTGTGGAAAACAAAACACTGCACCTACCAGCTCAGGCTCATCATCATCTGCGGCGGCAAGGAGGTGTTTCTTTGAATATGACGACAAGACCCCAACCCCCAGGGGCAACATCAACCACAAACCACCAACCGAAACCAATAACCACGACCACCACTGCCAACAACAACAACAACAACAACAACAACAGCAACAACAACACCAACACTAACAAAATTGAAAAAAATAAGAGAAAGAACGACATTGAGGTCAACCAGCATTTCTCCTTAAAGCTCACCTTTTGATTTCAGTCCAAAAAATCCAAGCCTGCATCGGCCACAGGCTTCACTGCCTTTGCTGCAGCCAAGGCAGCAGCAATCTGAGGCCGTTTTTCAGGTGTCCGGGTATCCAGCTACTGAGCAGGAAAATCACCCAAACATTGGCCAATTTTTTCCTGAAAGAGATGAGATGCTAATTTCTTAATGAATTTTTAGCACAACAAAATTCTGGATAATTTTGTCTTTGTCTTGAAATAAATTCCTATCCTTGAAGGGCATTTTGGGAAGATTCGAAGAACTAAATCACCAGCATTTGGGGTGAAAAAACCGGCGAGGTGGTCGCAATATTTTGCCCAAGCAAATGGCTAACATGGTGATAGAAACAAAAATCACAGGCTAAACACCGAGATGAAATAGAAATCAAAATGATGAGAATTGTAACATGGTCCAGGTTACATAAGCCCAATGACAAAAATAGTGCGTGGGAATGAACATTTCCTTTGATGAAGGTTCTTCATATTCTTCATACAAGTTGGGGATGGCCATGGGAAGGTGTGAAGTACTGCGACTTCTCTGGTTGGGCTGTTTCCAACCTAGAAGTCAATGAACCTTTTGGTATGGCTAGGAAGAATGCAACTTGAACAACAAGATTTGTGATCTTGTATCCAGGCCTGGCAGGTTCCTCTAGCGGAGAAATGCTGGGAGATGATGGTGGTAACGTAGAATTTCCAAACTTCACAAATATCTACCCTCTGGTAAACTAACATAGCAATGGAACACCACCATTTTTAATAGGAGATACATCTTCAAATGGTCGATTTCCCATTGCTATGTTAGTTCACCGGAGTGTAGATCTCACAAATTCTCAACACACTAAGTCAGAAATAGCATGTCCATAGATTTTCAATCTCACCTTGGCGTACATTTTTTTGGAGAATGGATCTACCCCGAAACTCTGTTGAAGAGACAAAGTCCTGCAGGATGGATACTGATTGCCTGTGAGCAAAAAACAGCAATAATTGAAAACAAAAACACAAATCAAGTCAGATTTGCACCAAAAGAACAGTTAAACTATTAAAACCCCAGTTGCTATAAACCCTGTTTTTTTTCTATTTGGTTTCAAATAGAGTAGTTACACCAACCACACTTCCAACACCAAAAAATCCCCCGGTTTAAAAACCGGGCAAACCCCAACGCGGGCATCTGATGCTTCAGCATCCAGAGCCGACAACTTTTGTGCCTGTGATAAGTGCGGGATATTTTTTGAGCCATGGGATGTAAACCTTCATGTGAACCTTATAAGCCTATTTTGGGGGTGGGTTTCCCTTACATAGCCCTTACATACAGCTTATATAGGTGAGGACCTCTATTTTAGGTACCTGAAATGTTTGGTGATTCATGGTACCGCCGATGGTCCAGAAATCCCAAGGCCAACCACCTTTTGGATGGTCATAAAACCTTGTAAATCATGAGAATAAACTGTAAACTACCAACCTGTAACTGAGCAATGAACATAAAACTGGTTGATTAGGGTATGGGACTATACTGCCCAGGTATATGGGGATTACAAAAGAACGATTGAAGATATTCCGAGGGTTTTTTGTCCTACAAGGTGGGCCCCGAGCCGATGGTTATAAATTGGAGCTATGGTAACCTCTATTTTCTGGCCAAAAATAAACATATAAAAACTAGAAGGGGCCCCGCCCACCCTGTAGTTGTAAGTGGGGTATGCTGACCCATACCAACCCTAGTCATAACTGGGGTCATTATATCACCAACCCAAAACAATGTGCACTATTTCTCGAGAAAGAAAAACTGAAAATTCATTGCCAATATGGGCGAATATAAATAGATTACTGTATAGATTCTAGCTTCAAGTTTCATCCCCCCAAAAAACTGGGTACTGTAACTTCATGATCCCTGGATGCTGGCTCGTCAGGGATCCCAATCTAAAGCTACCCTTGCATACACGACGGCTGGGAGGGAAGGTAACATATTAAAATGAGGACATTAAAACATGTCTGATATTCAAAGATTCTATATGAACAGAATGTATTCCAACATAAAAAACTAAGATGGAAAAGGTTCGAGCTGAATACTGTAACATCCCAAAGTGTAGGGAATTGTCTTCCGTCTACTCTCAGGAAGGGGCACCAACAAACCACCAAAATCCTCCCCCGGAGTGATTTTGGGCAAAGGAATGTGCATGTATGAGGTGATAGATAGAGTGCTATGAACATATTGTTGGATACCAAAATATTATATCCTAGTTGGTGGTTGAACCAACCCCTTTGAAAAATATTGGTCAAATTGGATCATCTCCCCAGGTAGGGGTGAAAATAAAAAATATTTGAAACCACCACCTAGATGTCATCGGTTTCTATTGACAATGATCACTCTTTGCACAAAAGCTGTTGTGAATACTTCATCCAGATCCCTTACTGTGGAATGTAATTTTACATAATTTCGGAGTCCTCTCAACAACAACTTTGGATACCCTTGTCATTCTTTAAAGCGACACCACCTTTGCAGTTTCAAAAAAGGCGTGTCCATTCCTTAAAAAAACATCACTTGGCCTCTCTTCTTTGGGCTGCCTGGTCGTGGTGTTGGCAGTGATACCCGTCAACTCTGAAAATAGCTGCACCGTCTTCCAGATATTGTGATATATCACACAATATGATCACAATATGCAAAAATATCTGTAAATTTAATGCAGGTGGTAAAATCGAAACTGATATTTGTAACATAGATGTCAAGATGTCATCTAAAACAAACCGTTTTTTTGCACTGCCCTCTTTCAGAGCAACTAATATAATTAATATACCAACCCACCTCCAGACCCAAGAAACATCTGCCTCCAACATCAATTTCGCCCGACGGACGGATGCCATCATGGCATCCAAATCTATCCTCGTTTTGGGCCGTTTGGAAGTTTAAGAGCGAGTTTACCCCCTTGAACATGAGCCGCCAAATCTGGAAAGGAAGCCGGATCATCTTCCGAACCATCATGGCTTTCAGGGACTACTGTTCAAAATTCGGGGGTGTAAGGTGTATGATGCCAGTCAAACAAACAATTCAAAGCTTCTGAAGTTTAATTTGCAGGGGTTGCTCATCCGGGGGTTGATGTGACACAACACATGTTCGGCTTGCGATTGCTCAGAACATGATGTCATCGCGCAACATACTTTAAATGGCATTCTGGCGGCATTCCTGTAGAACATATACATTTCATATATAATTTCCTGAATTACTCTTCAGATCCGCATTGGGGGTACCTTTGCCCCTCCATTTCGCTCCTGCTGCAAAAGACCTCATCATCCTTGACATAGCCAGCCTGAAGATACCAAAAACATCATGGCAAAACATCATAAAACTGACAGCGACTCATTCATGATCTGGTTGAACCGGCGCAATTTTCAAATTACAGGTTGGATCTCTAGGTTTCATCTCCAAAAAAAGGGACGTTCGACATGACAAGGTGAAATTGAGGCTTGGAACCTTACTAAAAACGGTCCTGGTGGTGAAATGTTTGAAAAAAAGTTACAAGCTTCATTCATTGAGCCAAAAAAACACAAAACCTGCAAAATACTCATCTGTCATTTTTTCCATCCATTTGTAGAAACAATTATTAGTAGAAGTTATCGGATTCATGTTCGAAATTTGCTCTGGCCTTGTAACCTCAACAGCTTTAAACTCCACAGCCCGTGATTTTTTGAAAGGCTCAATGTTCACCCATTTGCACTCAACGAACACTGTCGAGTTTTTTGCTGTTGATGTTTCCCACATCCGGGGAGAAACCGGTGCACCTCGCGATTCTGATAAACCTGCGGCATTGTGGTGCTGTCATAGAAAAATCCGGGCCGTAATTTGCCATCCAAAACGGTTGTTGGTAATTCAAACCAGAACTTGCCTTAAGATAATTCAAGATACGATTTCATGTTTATACACAGTTCGTTTTTTCCATGTACAAAGCTTATGGTCTGAAGATTGGAGGATATGCAAAATTACAAAGCAACACTTCTTAGAAGGTTCCAAGTGCTCCAGACTGAAACATGCATATGTTTAACCCAACAAATTCAAAACCCTATGAGATCATGATGATTAGTGACTTGGATTGAATTCCTTTTTTTCTGGCTATCGTCATTGGCAAGCTACAAGGGTCGAGCATATATTCATATATCTATTTTGTTTGTATTTCGAACAAACACGTTGCCCTTTACAAAACTTCCAAGAAACCACACAACAAAAGCATCATCAAATTGAGTCTATATAAAAAAAACAATAAGTCCAACAACCATTTGGAGTTGGAACAGTTGAGCACAAATAACGCGACCATTGCGGGCCCGCCTTCCACAACAAATAACCCGCTGGAAGATCACCAGGAGACGTTGCTCCACGATCCTGAAGATTTTTACAGGAGTTTGAGTATTTGAATTGGAATCATTTTGGTGTAAAACCCACCAAATTAGATTCCTGGACCATAACCAGGTTTGGAAATATCTAAAACACAAAGTGTGAAAGATTGTGAAAGAGTTTAATGACATGAGGAAACAACAACATACAACAACTCTAACTCAACATGAAAACTGAAAGCTGGATTTGGAAAAAAACAACACCATCACTTTAATTCATGATACGGCTTCTCATCTTCGAGCAGAACCAAGCAACATGGAAATATCAAAACTCGGAAGATTCAAGTGAAAAAGTGCCGTTTCAAATAAATGTAAATGTCATACCCAGATGCTCAATGTATGGTATATTTACCCCCTAAACTACCCAAATGTAGGTAAATACACCATACATTGGGCATCAGGGATAGGTAAATATACCAGTCCCATATATCCTATGGATTTTCAATGACATCCAAGCACTGTTGAACCATGACTGAAAATACTCATGTCCCGAATGAAAAAGTTGGGGTATAAGCTGATACCTTCCAAAGATCTATAAGAACATACCCTCTGGTAAACTAACATAACAATGGAATATCCCCATTTCCAAGAGGAATCCATTTTCCATTGCTATGTTTGTTTACCCGAGTGTATCCGGGTATCACCAACGCTAATTTGATTCATGGCAACTGTTGGAAGGCTTCCCTGAAAAAAAAAAACGCATTTATTATATTGTCGCTTGCCCAACACATAGTGCCACTCTGGAAAAGGAAACTAAAACCAAGTTGGTGGTTGAACCAACCCATCTGAAAAATATTAGTCAAAATGGGAATCTTCCCCAAATAGGCGTGAAAATAAAAAATATTTGAAACCACCACCTAGAAACTCATTTCCGCAACATTCCCTAGGAGGGGACATGGGACAGTTAACAGGAGGTTTCGGATGATGACTGGGAAACCTCTTCGCAAGACCAGCCGTATCAAAATCTCGATGAAGGCAGTTGTAGGTAACTTGTTTTGCTACTCGTGTTTCACGTGTGGTCGTATAGTCACAAGAAACAGCAACAACAACAACAACAACAACAACAACAACAACAACAACAACAACAACAACCGCAATAATGAGAACCACCAACACCACCATTACAACCACAAACCATCCATCTTCTACGAACTTGAAGTTCCCACCTCCACTTTAGCATATGCGAAGCAATGTTGATCCTGCAACCGGCGAACGTATCACGTACCAGGATCATGTGGAAGCCAAAGTTCTTCAAATCACCCGGGAATCCAAGTTTATATGTCTTGATGCCATCAATCCATGATGGACAAAAGAGTGTTTCAGACTGAAATCACCAGGGCCTTTGGGAAATACGAACTCAGAGAATCAGGAAACAATCAAAGGCAAAAGCATAAGAATATCACAACCATCTTTAGAGGACATGTTTTTGTTTCAAATAGCAACATGGTTCAGATAGCATTTGCTAAAGATCACGTCTATCTTTAACACTTAAGAATGGATCTCGAAGTCATCAGACATAGCATGCATGTATGGTATATTCTATCTACATGTTCCATAAACTTCAACCTACATGTAGGCAAATATACCATACATGGGGTGCTATGGGTCATACACCACATTCCATGAGTTCATTCTGACTTCAACAACGCTCTCCTGGATTTTGTCCGCGATCCTCCAAGCTTGCCTTGGAACCCGTCGAAGAAAACAGCAGTTTTTCAGCTCTGGGAGAGCAAAACACAAAAATCATTTCGGGAACACAACTAATACTTGACATATACAACACAAATTACCAATAATCATATAGACAATGACCCCAAAAACACCTAAACAAGGTAGTATAATTACCTACCTCATATAATCCTCCGCCATTTTTGATCAGAAAAGAAACATGTCCAACTTCTGTGGAACCAATCTGCCACAAAACAATAAACAACGACTTCAATGTAATGGAAAAATGACGACAAACACATGATTCACTACAACTACCTGATCCCAGGTGCACAAACATCGACCAAAACGAACCTACTATATGTTCTCTGGAAATTCAGGTTCTATGCCACCAAAGAAACAAAACACAAATTTTCTGGACCAAGAATTGGTTTTTTTAGGTGGTCGGGTTTTTCAAGTTGATCATGAATCATCAACATACACGTGTGATCAAGTATTTGTTTATCATAAATTTGATTCGATTTTAGTTGAATTAACATCCCCATGAACGTGTTACCAACGAATTCACAACTGGTGTGATAAAGTTGAGCAAGTGCAACACCACTTAAACATATATTGGTACGGTATATCAGTCAACAATATGAGCATCTGTCTCAATGTGACATGGACTCGTCTGATCAGAATGCCAATGTGCAACATAGACACAATTGAACATGCAAACCAATGCACATCAAATATCCCGATGCGGCCAAGGTGCTTGGTGGCAGAGTAAAGCAAATATCTTTGGCCACCAGTTTCAGTGGTAATTTTCCTGGGATACATCGAATACATGAATATTTTGCGGCTTCATGTTGATTTTGAGAAACGCAAATCAGTGTTGGTTTTTGTCCTGCAATTTTTTGTTTCTGGCATTTGTGGTGTCAATAAGGTCAACAATCCTGGACCTAACGTAGAACCACGTCCTGAATGCACGACAAATAATTAATCTGAGCGCCAGTCTGATAGCAAAGCGCGCCATGAAATTTTCCAGCTCGTTGCAAATAAACACCTCATTGCAAACACATGCAACTGTTGGAACATAATAGTAGGGTTCTTCCACCTAAACGCAAATATGGGGGTTGCTCAAAATAAAGGCCAATGTGTGTAAACTAATTGTCATACCGCTTTCGGCAAACCAATTTTACATATCCGGACTTTTTCGCAACCAAACCAAAATAAACAACAGGTATGTCCCCCACACTCCAAATTGCAGGGTTACAAGGATCATAGAATCATACGTTTTTCTTCTAAATCACTCTGATCAACTCTTTGGGGTGTGGCGGTTTTTTGGTTTGACCATTGAGTTGGCATCTAAGTTGTGGTAGTTGTACCCCTTCCCCTGACGTCTTCTCGTACCACGCACAAAGTTCAGTACTAGGGGGATGGCTCCAAAATGAAATTGATGTAATTGAGGGCAACCCATGGCCAGCCATTCCAAAGCCCTAGTACTTGATAAAATTGAATTACTATTTTGCCCAATCTGCTCACATGAAATTGTTTCAGCGACGTTGTAGATGACAAACCTGGAAAAAAACAACACCAAACGTGTTTGATCGAATCGCCTGTCAAGTGTGCTAGAACAGCGGCTTGCAAATTTTGAATCATGGAGTGCCACCATTTCAGTCGCGAACGGGCGCTAGGGTCAACACCATTGATTTGATGATTTTTCTTTGAATAGGCCCTGCCTGGCTTGCCGCGCAAAAGTGACAATTGAAAACTCATGAAAACAACTGAACCCCATGGCTGCCAAGTGCTTGCAAGCCAAGCAATAACTGCCCATGACGCTGTTGCAAGGCACAGTCTGCCAAGACATTCAGTTGCAAGCGTGTGATATGTTCTGATAGCAAAACCCACCCAACATGTGGAACCACCAGAGCCCGCTCTAGCCGCGAAGCTTGCACAAGGCCACATGCACCCATCCCACCATTTCCCATCCAAGCCTTGCACCACAACTGCCGTCGCCGAATCTGCAGAGCGAACTTTTTTTCAAAACAAAGCTGCGAGAATCAGAGGCCCAGGCCGAGAATTCCATAGAAGTCTCGCGCAAACCAAAGGAAACGCGGGTTTTTTTTATCAAGTGTATAGAACGGAAATTTGGTAAGTCTTTGCGCATATGTACCCGCGAAAAAAACCCATGCGCCAGCTGACGGAGGGGAAGGGATGGGGACACAAATCTTGAATGATCGCCATATTGCTCCACACCTTGCACCCACGGATGGTCCAAAAATCCGTGCGACCAAATTTGGCTTGTATTTCTTTTAAAAGCTGTGCAACCCGTGCGTTTCACAGAAAGCTCAGGATTAACAATACACTGTATGGTCTAGAAGTGTAAGGTGTGTCCGAGTCCGTGTAAGGCGGTCAGGACTCACAAAACACGTGTTACTGTTTAAAATCACATTGAGAATGACACGCATTTCAAACTTACAATAGACCAACAGAAACAAAGCAACAACGCCTTCAACAAAAATACAAAACATGAAGAACATGAACAGCAACTGAACGAGATATCACATCCAAAAAACTGTGCTCCTTCTGCTGCTACCCCTACTCACCAACCCGTGTTTGTTTCTACTACCTGCTAATTAATACAGTTGTTGCATATGGTTGCTTTGATTTCTAGCAGTAATTTACTTGCACTCTCGCTCCCAATCTTACCAACACTCTCTAGTAAAATTACTAGCAACATGATGTACCAATTGATGGAAACCTCAACCCTGTCCATCCAAAAAAGGTTACTTTATAGTCGACTTTTTTCAGCCTCCAATGATCATCATGGGACGATTGTAAGGGAACCCTCATCTTCCAGTTCCCCATATGTCAGGTAAGGCTCGACCCCCGGTTCCAAATATATAGGGAATTGGAAGATGAGGGGAACCCTTAATAAGGCTTCATCGCTTGGGGGGAATCGTATCATTGGGGGGGGAGTACCCTTAGATTGCCATGAAAATCGGGTCCATGGTTTGATCGAACTGAGGTGGTTGAGATGTGATACGCGATCAATTCATGTGATCATGTGTGATCCAAAGGTGTGGCCTTTTACAGAAATATTGGATGCCTCCTACACAGAAGTGTGTAAGAATATCACGAATTCTGAACATTCGAGCAAAAACAGTGGACATCTTGAATTCTTAACAAAAAAGGCATCAATATGCCAATAGGCTTCGGCAGTGTCCAAGTTGGTGGCACTATGATAGAAAGTTTTGGTCATTCTTGATTCTGGTCCCCAGTCCATTTGGAAGTTGCAAATATCAGCAACCACACAAAGGATTTAAAAATTACCGTGCTGCCCTGCTAAACTGCCAAACCTCCCTAAACAAAAGTATTGAACAAAAAATCATGACTGGTCAATCAACCCCCCCCAAAAGGTAGCCCCCCATAAACAAGGCTACGGCGTTGTTAGCGACCCCTTCGAAAACGGACCTTCTTTTTCTGAGCCCTCGACTTCATACGTGGGAATTGCCACGTATTTGGACATCAGGCTTGAAACCTCTCTTTTCATTTTTCACACTATTTGCAAGGCGGGGCAACATAAATCCATTTTTTGATGGTATTTGCGTGGTTTCGTGAAGACCAGTTTATTTTTTGTTCTTAGGAGGTTTTTCGCGCTAAAGCGCCAAGCCGAGTCCAAAGGTTGATACTGGCATTGTGTCTCCACATGAAGCTTTTCACGTGCTCCAAAACTTGTTTACAGATTCGCCTGTCTCTCAAATCTCTTGTTCTGATTTGAGTTGGCACAAACATTTTGAGTAATTTCCAGAAGCCATCTAGCTTCTGGGTGCGAGGAACGTTAACATCCCCCCCACCCCAACCCAGCATCTTGCGTAGCATCCAACATGTGTGCAAGTGCAAGGAACGTTAACATCCCCCCCACCCCAACCCAGCATCT
>DF239036.1:545692-553192 GCA_000507305.1 Breviolum minutum Mf 1.05b.01
GAAGAAGTTTTGTTTTTCACTGGGCCAAAAGCAAGAGTTTGGGCTTTAACTGGGCCAAAATTTGCTGTCGTAATTAAAAAAAGTATTGGGACCAGGTCATGGGTGGAAACAGAATTTTTTTATTGACAGCCCTGTCACACTATTGAGGGGCTTTTAGGTCGAATACTCTTTGTAGTATTGGGAGCTCCGGAGAATTTTTTAATTGCGATACCCTTTATTAAAGTCATGTTAACATTAAAAAGAACTGTAGCTAACTTCAACACTTTACAGCAACCTATTGACAAACAAACGACTGTTATGTGTCTTAAAACATTACAGTATTTTTTCAGCAGGATCCCATCGAACGGGTTCACCAACATACATCCTCATCTTTCATGGTATCAAAATTGGTTGTTCATATCCCCACGACGACATTCCAAAAAAAAACACAAGGGACCGGAAGTTTTGGAATCTGTTTGTATTTTGTTCTCTCAACTAATGGTAAATTGGTGGTTTGGGGCCCGGTGGTTTGGAATTCTAGGGGTGCCCATAAGAATCCCAATCCCTTTCATTTTCGGGAATCTGTGAAAAAAACACCGCGAAAACTGCATCCTACCTCCAGTGATGTCAGATCTTCACCCATCTCAACATGTCTCCAGGAAAACCAACACATCTTCCCATAGCCTGTGTGATGTTGACCCCCTTTTTGCATCTTCTTTCTTTTCGGAGTCTTCACAACAGAACTCTCTGGTGACCCAGGATGTTTACACTACAAAACCAATAGGAGGTCCCTTTTCAACTATGACTGGCAACTTCTAACTCCAATGGTTGTCTTATGAAGAACTCATGTCATCAACCCACAACTCTCTCGCACACTCCAAAATGACCGTTTTTTTCTGTTTAAATCCACCTTGTCATCGCCATTCTTTGAGCTCACTTTGTTTTTTTTGGTTTCCGCTGGTGCTTCCTGAATGCAGTTGTAACAAAACAGACCGGTGTTCTTTGGAAGACGGGTTGATAGACAACAAAAAATCCTTCATAAAATTACACCTTAGGTGATTGATGGTGACGAGAAAACAATATCTAAATTGCATTTCGAACTTTTAATGATGGGGTTGGTGTATCAGGTCTTTAGGTGCTTTCAAGTCATCAATGCTTTGCGGATTGGTTGTGATCAAGCCATCAATCCCTTTTCCAAAGAGGCACCTAGTGACCCTGACAGCGGGACATAAATTGGATAGAACATTTCAACCAAAAACCTTCACGACTTCCACTGTGGCTGGCATTTCGGGAACATCCCAAAGTATCGTCATCAAAAATCATCACGAATCGTCGGACGCCGATGCATTCAGAAAACAAGTTGAAACAATACTGCATGTAACATTAAAGAACCAACCACCAATCCCAGAAATCCCACACATCTATCCAACAAAAAAACCCAAACCCACAAAACACGCATCTTTGTGTAAGTTGAGAAGACAATCATTCCCAATATACCTCGGTTTAGGATATAAAAAACCCCTTGTTGTAACTTTTCTTAGATATGGGCATTTCACCTTCGCCCCGGCCTCTTCAACGAAGCGCACCTGCCAACAAAAATCGCTGGAAAACCAGCAACCTATAGATGTTAACTTTGTGAAGGTATCATACCTGTTGATGGTTCAAAAATCCCAAGGCCAACCACCTGGGGATGTTTAAAAAAACATATGTAAATAATGGCACAAACTACCTACAATCAAGTGGTGAGTTGATCCCGGATTTCTGGTTGCTATCAAGAAAGTAGGAATCTAAGGCCTTAAGGGATTAAGGGGTAATGGTCGTTACCCTTCCCCCCTTTTCTGAGACCTTGTTTCTTGGGGTGGCGACCGGTGTTTCTTAGATTCGCATGAAGGTGACCGGTGTTAAGGTGAAGGAAAAGAGTAAACCAACGGGGTAAAAGATTCCATGTACTTAATTTGAGCTTACAGTAAGTGTAATCTATGAAGTTCGTGATAGTTTTTGGATTATATAATATGAATGATATAAATATAAATAAAACACATGAGAACCTTTAAGAAAAACATGTGTACGTATATATTTATCTATTTTCATGATATATCATGTACAGTATATCAGTATATATATACATATTCAGTATGGATTGTTGTGACACCATAACACTTCCAAATCAGGGTGTTATCAACAACTTGCAACTTCAACTTCAAAGATCAACCCAAACAGATCTAAACAAAGAGCTGCAGGTCGTTTTGACCTTGGATCATTCTTTTGCACAAAGGTTCCGGATGGTTGAAACCCCAAAAATTACTGTATCCTCCAGGGAACGATCACATTGACCCACCTTAGGAATAGGAAAATCATCGACTCAAAAGTACCTTTAAAAGGGGATATGTTTGTTTCTAGGAGGATAATCACCATGTGTTTTTCTGTAACTAAGTCTTCATCATCCCATACATGACTTTCTGTCTTCAACAAACTTCCCAAGCTTTCTTCAACCATGCCATCCAAATCCCCAAAATCCCACCTCGGGATCATGGGCATGATTCGCATGATCTTTACGATCCGTGGATACAAACCATTTCACATCAGCTCCTGTTTTCGGGGGAATTTCATCACCGTTTCGATTCGTTTCGGCAGCCAGAAGAGCTGGTTCCAGCCCAACCATTTTTGATGAATGAGTCCATGATGGGATTTAGTTCCCACAGGATCCACGGGACTGGTATGTTTACCTACATTGATCGCATAAAAATCAACTATATAATAAATGTACGTAGGTAAATATATCATACGTGGACCCTATGTGTTTCTCCAAGATGGAATGAATTGGAACATGTATACTCCTTGGAACTATAACAGCAAAATCCCCTGCAAATAGGCCACCCCCTAAAGGAGATTTCATCTTCCAACCATCCATTTTCAAGGACGATAGTTTCAGGGAGGGTACATCTTTGGATTTGTATTTCCGGATCACCATTCGTTTGAATGGGAGGTTTTCGTTGTTGTTGTTGGTTGTTGTGTGGCATCCGGAACGCTGGAACGTGGGAACAGCAGTATCAGTGAGTCTAGCCCCTGCAAAATTTTCCGGGGAGCCAAAAAGGACGCGATTAATAATCCTTTCCAAGCATCCATGGCTTTCATGGGCGAAGTGTTGAACTTGGGAGTATATTTCTTTCTCGGTATATAGCTTTCAATGGATGTCTCCAATTTATTGCAGCAACTTCTCCACTATATGATCAAAACACAGGGTAATCGACTGGGAGTAGCCAGGTCGTTGTAGATTCCAACCATCAAATGGTTTGAGCTTGTGCACCTTGTATCTCCGTGCAATCCGAAGGGAACATCGACATACAATCCGAGAACCTTCCACAATTCTGAATTTTCGGTTACTGTAATCAAAAACCTGACGTAACAGCCTCGTGCATCCGTCGTCAAGATAACAACTACACTAGGATGTCTCTCAAAGTAAGTAGTTAAACGGCTAGCAACTAGACCATTCTCTACTTGCAAATGGTACATATTGAGGCATTTGCTAACCTAGTTGGCATTTGAACCAACCCATTTGAAACGGGATCATTTCCCCCAACTTTTGCAGGATACACAAAAATCAACAAACATTTTTTTCAAACCCAACCCAACTTGCATAATTAAACCAATTTGCTAATACGATGTTCTGCTTTCCCCCGCACCAAAAAACCGCCACCACGGGACGCTCTCCTGATGGCCAGCTGTGTCCGAAATCGCTTACAGGAGCATAAGCAAAGACGGGCGCCGTATCGTCAAATCGACCACAAATCTTCCACCTGAAAAAAACCCAATGGCAAAGGTTTGGGAAAAAAAACATGAGGGATGAGGGAAACATATATATTTTTGTGGGAATTTAATGTGGCTATTTCTGGAAAATGGGACAACTAATATTAATATTTAATGGGGTAATTAATGGGATGAACAAAACATGTATTTCACATCAGCTCCTGTTTTCAAAAAAAAAATCCACCGTTTGGTTTCGTTTCGGCAGCCAGAAGAGCTGGTTCCAGCCCAACCATTTCTGATAAATGAGTCGATGATGGGATTGTTTCCCATAGGATCCATGAGACTGGTATATCTACATCTACATTCCTTATAAAAAATCAACCAAATGTCGGTAAATATACCAGTCCCATGGATCCGATGGAATACCGGAATACCCATAGTTTGGGCGTGTCCCACCTTCCCAGCTTTTTGTGGCAAAAAAAAATAGGATTCCCGAGACTAAACATGGAACATGTAGTAGTCATGGTGGTCACTGCTGCTCAAGGGGCCACAACCCAATATAATACCCATAGTATCCATGTACCAGGTGATTCAATCCGTGACCTCTTTTGATGCCATGGTTTTGAAGTCACCTAACCTTTGAAAGGGCTACGTTAGCCCAAAAGGGTCACCAGCAGATTTGCCAGGAATGGTAGACCACTCCCTGATAGAAGTTGATGCTTGGGACGATCCTTTCCTTTTGGGGCGTTTGGTCCTATTTTCAGGGGCGAACTGCTGGTTTAGGGAGTGTAAATTTCCCTACACTTGCATGAGTTTTGATGGTACATGCAAGTAAATTTACTTCATACATAGAATCCTATAGTGGTGAACATTGGTGAACAAATACTCTCAAACAAAACACATGATAGATTTGGTATACAATCTACAGCATGTTATAACATCTAACAACAGCTACTACTAGACACCAATGTAGACTTGGTATAGAAAGGACTTGCATGATCTAGCAACGCTGGACGTCCAGACTCGAACATCGGTGCTTTCAATCCACCTGAAGAGTATTTCCGTCAAGTATACCGCAGTGGAACATGGCTCGGAGGGCTCACTCTTACAGGAACAAAAATGAACATACATTCTTCTAACAATACATTTGACATATACAGTATACGCACCTTTGCTGCCACAGTTATTTGGTGATATAAGCATGTAGAATTATACACATCTGCCAATCACTATAGAAATCATCAAGAGATCCACCCTCTGCACAAGAACGGATCCCCCGGAAAACATCCCGATTGGAGGTGGGCACTTCCATCCACCCCCACGCAACAAAAATCTCGCGACTCCCGGGACCTATGTAAAGGAGCACTGAAGAAGATCACAACGCGCTCTTGTGAATCCTGAAGCAGTTGGTCATGTCATTGGACTATGGCTGGTCCACACTCCAAAAACAAACAATTACTTTACTTCGAGTGATCCCCACCATGACATGTTGGGTGGAGGTTGTCAGGTGAGGGTTGTCATTGAGAATATGATGGGAAGAATGGAGAATTTGAGAACATTGATTTCAGGTTTCCTTGGCTTAGTGATACTAGTGAGATGGGCTTTGGTCACGATGTTCCTTTCTATAACTACTCAGACAGGCTGCCGCATCCATCGGACTTATGTCAGCCTGATCGGGTCAGGTGAGGGTAGACATACAACTCATCTCCTGAAATGTGTTCCGTTACTCTCAACTTCGCAGACTGACTGGAAGCAATCTTCTGACGTTCTTTCTGACATATCTTTTGACATTCTTTCTGACTTATCTTCTGATATATTCTTCTGACATATCTTCTGACATTCTTTCTGACATATCTTCTGACATTCTTTTGACATTCTTTCTGACTTATCTTCTGATATATTCTTCTGATATATCTTCTGACATTCTTTCTGACANCCCAGCACGCCACACTGAACTGAGAGAATGCCAGTTGCAATTGCGGTCCAGCACGCCACACTGAACGCAGAGAATCCCAGTTAATTGAGGAGGACGACAAAGGACAAGAGGACGACGACGAAGGAGGAGAAGGAGGAGAAGGAGAAGAAGGAGAAGAAGGAGGAGAAGGAGAAGGAGGAGGAGAAGAGTCTGACATAAAATCTAACAACCCTCACCTGACAGGTGGGGAAAAATGGCGGTTGATTGATTTGAAGGCGGAAAAAAAAAGGGAACACAATGTGGAAATGGGACCCACAAAAAACATATTTGAGGGGCTTCAATGTTTTGTGGGTTGGCAGTGGATGTCAGACAAATCGAAGAAACCAAGTCAGAATGTGGAGAAAGCGACGACCGCTAAAAAACTTCAAAACCCTGCATTTCGGGTCACTTTGTCGCATAAGAAGTCTATACTCTTTTGAGAGTCAACCACTGAGATGTAATTCTTGAAACATGGTCTGTACAGCATCTTTCCATAGGTTTTGTATGTTTTCGGATGACATCAAACACCTCCGGTTACCAACCAGGCTGTTCCAATGCCGAGACATGTCGCCTGAGTCTTCTCCTTTTCCCAACGATGACGTCCATGGAACAAGGTCTTAAAGACCTGAAAACGTGTGCATTTTTCGAAAACTTTCAGGCTCAGAATTTTCCAAATCACAAAAAGAAACAAACTCTGAAAACAAAACGGGGTTTCTTTCGGATTATACTACCCAGGCCCAGTACATATGGGTGGTATTCCATGAGCCATGGATCTAGGATCTACATCAATCAGCCAGTGTCATGAAAGTTAACAAGGTCTCTTTTGATTGCTCACGTGGTTCAAGTAGGATTTGGGGATTTGAAAAACATCAATGCAGCAAATAACATCAACAACTTTCCCCAAGATTCATTCCCTATTCCTCAAGTATACATATGTAGTGTTTCCCCAACTCAAACCACGAAGGGCATATTTTCATAGGAATCTAAGGGCACCCCCCGAACGCCACCCACCCCCAAGACATACGGCCTTCTTAAGGGATTAGTAGCTACATAATTCTTCCCGGGAGGTGGCATTGGTGGGATGGGCCCCTCAAATTCTCACATCATGCTTCACCTTCCCTTTCTGAGACCCAACGGAATACTTGCCATTGATAAAAGCATTCCTCAGCGAAATGCAACTCCGTGGCTGCGAAGGACCATGATTTCATCATGTGTTTTTGTGAGGTGATCTTTACTAAACCGATAAAAGCCCAAGCCAATGGTATGTGTTTTTTTTTGATATTTGCTTGAACAACAACTTGCAGCAACAACAACAACAACAACAACAACAACGACAACGACAACGACAACGACAACGACAACNGTAGAGCTTGCAGATGTGCATGTTGCGCCGCAAGGTTGAAGTGATTCCATTCTGTTTCTGTGTCAGTCACGGCTGGAATTGTCACTGCTGCAAACGTTTGCTCCAATGTTCTATGCCATTCAATGTCTGGCTCGTGAGGTACCAAGAATGGTGTAGATACCATTTCGAAATTTTCTCGCCAATCAATGACATGTCGGCACCTGAATTTGAGGACTTTGTGGTCTCCAAACACTTCATGGCCATAGTGTACTTCGTCAACTGCGAGATTTGAGCTGGTAAGTATCCAATCTATGCATCTGTTGCCACTCCAGCGACTGGGGCTGGCTTCTCCTGTGTCTTTTTCCCGGACATAGTTGGGATTCATGTCGAGGTGTTGAGGCATGCCATCTCCCACTAATTCATTGAAGTCCCCAACAAAGACCATGCTCCAATCTTTTGGCATGCTATTCTGAAGTTC
>DF239036.1:558192-585880 GCA_000507305.1 Breviolum minutum Mf 1.05b.01
TTAGCCTCTTAGCTCTAGAAAGACATCCTTCATTACCAGTCTCCTGGGTGGAACAAACTGTTTGGGGGTTTATTGGTATGATAAGAATGCAGTAATGTTTGGTTATTTTGGGAGCACTGAATTTCCCCCCAAAACAAATACTTTGTCAGGTCAGCAATGCGGTCGGCAATGTTTGCCCATAGAGGGTGCGCAGCATGCAGAATCAAGGATTACAGCAAAAGCTTACAATATCTTTCCATATCAAGCTGATCTACAGCTGCTTGTCTGTTAAAAAGTATCATTTCATCATGAGTTTGAACGCCAGTCGGAGAAGACCGTGTGTACACAAACAATTAAAAATAAACACACGTAGCTTTTTCGTGTCCAATTATCTTCCCAAATAATCATTGAAACCACTGGGTGGTAGTTGCGGGAGGTCAAAAAGTTGTGCTAAAATCAGAAACTTGTCGACTGCTTTAAGTCAACCAAACAGAAAGATCCTGAAATTGCAATGAGCAAGGTGAGGGGTCTTCGTGGTCTTCAAAGATTTCAAGAGCTCAGTTCAACATCTGTCTGACATGTCAGGGGAGGATTCAAACAAATACCAACAACTTGTTTATAGATGTTTTAGATTGTTTTAGAGTGTGTCCAGTCAGCCAAATGGTCCTGAAATCAATGCACCATACAATCAGGAAGTTTGATGAAGAGTTGCTGATTTTCATTCAACTGAAGACAACAACTTCAAGCGAGAAATCTTACGCAAAGAAAATAGGTCGGAAAAAGAACATAGATCATACAAAGGGGAACTTCCAGGCGAACTCTTGCCCCCGAAGAAATAACATGCTATAAAACAAAAAAGTTACATTGTTGCCAGGACTCGCTATCGATTCAACATGATTCAACACATTAAAAAACACCGTTGGTCAACTTGGATCAAACTGGATCGACTCAGTAGTGAAAAAAGACTTCGATTTTCTGCGTATTCTCGCCTCTTCCGTTTCGAATCTCGCCTTAACAAACAGCGACCATATGAAATTGCTGTTGTTTTTCATGGGTACATTCAGAAGGGTAAAAGGTTGTGCTGGCATTGCAGACCACTTTGGGAAATTGCATCTTCCAAAGCATATCAAACACATTTCTCCAACAAAGATCCTAAATGTGTTTATTCAACAACGTCCCTCCTTCAGGTGACTAAGAAATGACTCTATCCATCCTGCTGACAAGAAAAGGAACTGATCATCAAAAAAGCAGAGGAAACAACGTTCACGTAATGAAAATATAACCAGAAAAAATCAAATATACTAATTATAGGATTTATACTGTAATTGAAAAATACAAGTGCACTTGGTGCAATTCAAAAATGCAGAACAGGACATTCATTCTGCACCTGGTTGTCCCCATCATATTCCGAACCTAAAAATCAAAATCTGGAAACAATCACCGTCGGACCCCTAGAATTTTGGAACATCCATTCCCCACCTCTCAAGATTTTGCCACATTTTTTCTCATAAAGGATAGGACTCCTACGACTCTTGTTTCTCTTTTGAGGTTTTATCATCTTTCCCGTCATTGACTGATTGATTGATTGCTTGATTGATTGATTGCTTGACTGATTGATTGATTGATTGATTGATTGATTGATTGATTGATTGATTGATTGATTGATTGATTGATTGATTGATTTATTGGTTGGTTGCTTGGCGCCATACTGCCCCCCCCCCAAAAAAAAAACATGTATATCATATCCCATCAACATCATCAAACTTCAAACCATTGCATTTTGTTGGTTTGTTTCTTAATGTGTGACATCTCTAGGCAAAACTGCTGTTCAACAAAAATACCTCAAAATTCAAATTTGAGTTTTCGCGGTTACATTGAAAACAAAATTCACAAAATCAACTAAAAGGATCAAACTTCGTGCATCTTGTGGGACTACCTCTTCCCGACTGCCAAGATTTTTTGAATATGCAGGTTTGGGGGATGAAATTGCCATTTCCTTCACAGGTTCCACAGTAAAGGCCACCCCCCCCGTTGCAAATGTGATTTTTCAACCCCAATAAATTGCAATTGTGAACAAAAAATCCACCAAATCTGCCATTCTATGTGTTGCCTCATCAAAACTGCCTTCCAAGTCGCGGCGTTTTTTCGCTGGCTTTGGGTTTTTTTTCGGCGTCACCGGCAGGCACTGCCTCCTGCGAGGCCTGCGGTGATACTGGGCCAATTGGCCCTGCGGGAACCGTCGCAGTCGGAGGCGGCTTGGCTGAAGCTGCTTTGACCTTAGGAAACAGCTAAGAAAATGAAAGAAAAACCACTTCTAGCTGGTGGTTTCAACCCAGAGAGAATGGGAATCTTCCCCAAATAGAGGTTAAAATAATCGCCTGATATTCCCTGCAAAATCCTGGTTCACCTTCTGAGGATGGAAATTATGGAACCTAAATACTATGCGTTTCGGAAGTGATGAAGGACACCCTTTGTTCATCATCTGAAAATATGACTGGATTCCTATAGTGATATTTTGGTTGTTTTATACTATATACGGATCCCTATGTATCCCCCAAAAAATGGGCAGTACAATATTATATACCCTAAACAGCCAGAGTTTTTTTTCATTGCTTAGCTGATGGTGAAATTGCACCGCAAGGAGTGAAAAAAAACAAGCAATCATATTAGAGAATTGATTTTTTCCCTTAACAAGGCCAGATCATGCCATAATTAAAAGAAGAAGATTTCCAGTTTGGTGGAATGATACCGTCCTTGGAAAGTAGCAACGAGTTTACAAGGGTGGAAGACTAGTTTCCCTTTTGGGAACTTAGCGACTCTGTTGATCTACAAGTAGAGCTATGAACAACGGTTCAATGATCGCAAAACATGGATAAAATCTGCAGAAAACATTTTCTTGCAGGTGTTTTGTTGCCTCCTGGGATTTGTTGAATCACCCATGATGTTTCTTAAGGCTATGTGTTTGTAAGATCATTTAACGCCCTCGGAAGGTTTGGAAAGGTAAAGAAAAATGTGATTCATGTGCTTTTCGTGGCCTCAGCGGCCAAGCCAAGGGGAAATGAGCGACCTTGGTGGTGAATTCACCACCCCCACAAATAGTAGAGTTTGGTAAGGGAACTGCCCCAGGTCCCAAAAAAGGAACACGGCATTTTTCCCGCAAACGAAAAAAGGGAAACCTGGAACTCCAAACAAGCATGTGCTTAATGGATGGGAAATGGCAAAACAACTGCCATATTAGCTTGGAATTCATCCAATTGGAAAAATACAAATAAAACTCATAAGAATACAACAACAACTTAAACACACACACACACACAGCTAGGACGGCGTGTTGGATTCAACACGTTAAAAAAAACATCTTTGAGCCAAGTTGGATCATTTCCCCCAACGAGTGTAAATAATAATCAAGACTTGAAACCACTAATGAGAAAAACAAATACTTTTGATATGGTAAATATCCCATTATCATGACAGGGTTTCATACATGTCAGGTGGTGCAATTTTTTCTTCCATCAACAGTATCATTCCGCAAAAATATTATCCGCCGGGCACTCCTATGCTTGCATGTCTTTCAATTTTTTTCCACTGTTGTAGATCGAATTTGGATCGTGGATATAGGCTAAAAGCTCCCTACTTCAAAATTCATGATAGCTGATACCTACCACAATTGGAGAATCACCTACCATAAGTATAAGTTGCTATACTACCATAAGTAGTTCATCCTACATCCTACCATGATTGGTAAATGCACTCCCTAAAAACTAACAGTTCGCCCCCCAAAAATGGTGGCTTCCAATAGGAATCTCCAAACTTCCAGGCGTCTCTTTCTGCGGAGCCGCTTTCTTGGCCGCCTCTGCCGCGCTTTTGCGCGCCGCTTCGGTGGCCAGGCGAATGGCCCGCGCTGCGGGAGTCTCGGAGACAGCATCCTATGGGAGCCGGCGAAGACCAGTTGAGGCTGGTAGTTTGTCCCATTATTTACAAGGTTTTATATATCCAAGGTGGTTGTTTGGTATTTCTGAACCATCAACAGTATGTCATAGATGTTTTTCAATCATGGATGTCAATGTGTTTTGATTTTTGATGTTTGTTTTTTTTGGGTGGAGTTGTAGCAATATCACGCAAAGTGGATTATAGGTATGCAAAATAAACAAAGGAATTCTAAAGCACCATCCGAAACCAACCCACGGTTAACGGAATATTCTGTCGGCTGAGGTTTGTCTAAATTTGTCCATGCAGAGTATTTGGCAAAAACAAGTAGATACCACTTTCTGGTAAACCAACATGGCAATAACACATGCGCCCTGGAAGATTAACATGGAACCTAAAAATCACCCATTTAGAAAGGAAAATGATCTTCCAAACCTCCATGATTATGTTCCATGTTAATCTACAGGGCTGTATCCTTTTTCGATAGGAAACACATCTTCAAATGGAGGCAACATAGCGATAAATCCAAAAATCATGATAAATCTGTGTTCCAACCGAATTAGCCAGTTCACCTGAACCCCTTAACCCATTTATTAAAAACACCCCGTGATTCCCGGTGATTCCCTTCCAATCTCAACCAAGTCCTTGGAGCTCACCATTTGTGGAGATAGTTACCTCAGTAACGACCCACAAGAGGTTGGCGACTTGAAAAAGGTAGCAGCAACAACAAAAACATACACCAGGTGATTCAAGCCGTGACCTTTTCATCCCCGATCGTTGGAGGTCACTTAACCATGTAAAAGAGTCACTTAACCAACTTAACCATCCCAAAAGGGTCACAAAGAATTGCCAGGCACTCAAAGAACAACACATAACATGGCATGGAACCCAGAACATGAGATGATACTTTTTTCCTCCCAAAAAAGCCTAACAGCCTCCCCAAAAAACCTAACAGGTTTTGAAGCCCCAAACAAATAGGCCGGATCCCCAATAGGAAAGTGTATAGTCTCCCCAACTATCAAGTTTCAGTTTGTTAGTTTCAAGGAGGGTCGGTATATGCGCCAATCATCATTGCCAAATGGCAGGACTTGGGGTTTCTCAACCAGGTCAATTGGAGGGGGGATGGAAAAACCACGTGTTTTTTTTCAGATGAATTTCTTTTAGAAGATAGAATCCAAAGACGACATGATCACGAAGGACTTACTGTAGAGGGAATTTGGGTGAAGAAAGAACCTTATACAAGACATGAATCACCAAAAACAGGACCTTGCTATGTTTGATGACATTTGATCAAAGTCACCCAAAAAAAGACTACACCATACAGTTAGACAGCATTTACACTTTTTCAAGGTTTGGATGAAGACGAAACATGGGGAACATGTCCAAAACTTGAAGCTAGGTTGAGTAGGCCAAATATATATATATATATATTTACATATATATAAATAGCCTTTAATTAGATATGATATGATATAGAATATAGACATACCAGCCTGACCATTTTCTTTATCACCAAGAGGCATTGGTCCATACATCCACGCCGTACCCATGAATCGTCGCGATCTATCCCATGGAAGTTCCAACATTTGCGGTTGAAGTGGTCACGGCTGGGCAGGAATAACCCTTGTGACGTCTGATGAGATTATTGATATTATTGCTTCTTTGATAGTCATCCTTGGAATAGTTTGCTATGATTCATATAGAACTTCTGTAGCAAAACCCTGCATAATACTAGTAGATGAACCAGGATTGCGATCACTGCCATACAAATGTGAACTGAAACAACAAAATTTGGAGGGTTCCCCTCCTCAACTTGCAGTGCACTGAGGGTCAGTCATAAGGTGAATCTCAGGTCTTTGTTGCATCATCCACTTCCTAACCCATGTCGACTTGATACGGCACATCTTCACCCCGAAAGCTCAACGTTTCCAACCAACAAAAATGGCCGGGAAAGTTCCAAGTTGCAACATCAAAGATTCCGAAGGATGACTCTTGGGGAACTAAAAATGACCAAAAATGCAGGTTCGCGAAGCACATGGAAAAAGATCTCCATTCATTTAAGATATTTTTTTGCATGTTTTATTGGTACCTACACGGACCCGGGTACAAACAACCCGATAAAGGCACAGTGCTTCAATAAGAAAACACACATCGATAGTATTCCCATGACAAAAACTTCTTTGATCAAGCAGGACTTGAAGCAGAAAATGGCTCGCGGCTTGTGGCTGAACATCCCAAGAGCAACAGTTGAAACATACCTGACAACGATGATCCTCAATATTCTTAGCCTCTTTCTGAATTCTTTCCGAACTATGTCTTTAGCCCAAAAAGGAACCCTTCTTTCATCAAAAACACCACCATGAATGAAAACAGGATCCTATCAGAAGCCTTTTCAAAGCCTGCCACGTATCATGTCAGACTGAACAAGTTCAAGGTTGCTGTGAAGATCTTGGATGATTGTCTTGGGTGACCTTCTCAAATTTATCCTGAGACAAATCTTTGATTTTCGTAGGAACGTGCTATGAGGCTATGCTTGGGTAATTTTGAGACACACCCAGGGTGAATCTATAAAGATAGACACTTTCCTGATCAAAAAACCTATAACAAGCCGTAAAACATGGGAATTCAACGTAGCCAACCGACCTCAAAAAAATGAACATCATATCCCATATGATTCATGGAATATTTACCTACATTTGGCTGAAAAAAAAATGATGGTAAATTAGTTGGTAAATATACCAGTCCCATGGATCCGTCATGGGTATTCACTTCCTATTCCTTCACTCATCAGCTGTACCCCCCGTGCCGGCGCACGGGACCAAATTTGCCGAAGAAACGCCGAAGGCGTTCCTGCGCCCCCGGGGCGACTGCAGGTGGTGGTTTCAACCCATTTGAAAAATATGCTCGTCACATTGCATCATCTCCCCAGGTACGTCAAAATATGTTTCGGTAACCACCTAACCTAGACTCACCAAAAAATCTTACAACGTTGGTTTTTTCAATCGAAATAAACCATCATGGATGACCAAATTGCTCACACATGTGAAACTTGAGTCAAATGCTTCCACGATTTTCAGCTGCTCAGCTGGTGATCTCCCACGTTTTTAATACCTCAAACATATTCAAGAATCTGAAGCTTCCAAAAAGTATATCCAAACATTATGAAACAAATGCTTGGCTAAAACCCTCCCCAACTAATCCATAACACTCTTCTGTTTGGAGATCTTTTGTCACCAAAAAAAATCGGTGCCCGATTTGGTGCCTGCACATACTCAGGAGTTTTACCCAAAGGCATACCCTTGAGTTCCAAGGTATTTTCTCCATAGATTCTCACAGCTTCATAACCTGACACTGGCGTCCCGTCCTACTCGAAGAAAAGTTCAACAAAAAAGGTTTCGTGATGGATAAACAGTGACACAAACATAGTAATGGTGATGATCATGATGAACACTATCAGTTCTTCTTCTTCGTCGTCGGCGTCATCATCATCATCATCATCACAATCATCATAATCATCATCATCATCATCATCATCATCATCATCATCATCATCGACATCGACATCGTCATTTCTGACCCGCACTTCCTCCAGTAGTCCTATTTGTAGCTGATTCAATCTGAGCAGCGAGATCACAAGTACATAATGACATCTGCATTTCTTGAATTTATCATATCTGACAGTGACATACCCTCCCTGAAACTAACAGTTCGCACCTGAAAATATCATCTTCCAAGCATCCATTTTCAGGGGAAAACTCGCTCTTAGTTTCAGGGAGGGTAAACATCAGTTTCTTTCCTTACTGAGGTGAAGGTAACCTTACTGAGGTGAAGGTAACTATAACTGCCCCTTGCGCCACCTAGTAGAAGATAACTTAATCAAAGGTGATGGTTTGAACCCTTGTGAAACATCAGTACGCATCAGTCAAAATCAAAGTCATCTTCTCCATTTTTTTTGGGGGGGAGTCAAACAAAAAAAATCATTGAAAATGAAAACAACAACCACCTAGAGTGATCTTATAGAAAGATACAGGTACCCCTTCGAAGCGGATTTCCAAGCGACCATCTTGCGGCTCATCCGCATACCAATCGATCGTTTTGCCACTGACCTGTGAAACCTTGGGGGTTTCAAGACATAGATGACTTGAGGGGTCTTGTTTTTTACATCATTTTCTCAAGATACTGTTGATGGACGAAATCCTGCACCGCCTGGTATGTATAAAACCTTGTAAATAATGGGATAAACTACCTATCAACTGGTGCAGGATTTTGTCAATCAACAGTAGGTACCAAAAGTTGGCTATGTTTGAAAGGAGTTTATTTTTTCCAAGCCATCTACGCCTTGGGTACAAAGTGGGCTGTGGATAGGTAGAAGTGGAGTTTAAAAACAGCCCATAGGGTTGTAGCTATAACCCCAGTTACCCATCTGTAAGGCCATTAGGATCAGATTCCAGCCATTTGGAATAGATTCTGGTGGTCTAGTTGAAGCATTTTCTCATGTTTCTCCCATTTTTCCTGGTCAAAAAATCAACAAATCGTTGAAATCCACTACCTATTGTGCACGGGTTGTTGGGTGCATGGTCCTTTTTATTTTAGCACTCTGTTCTATAAGTATGAATATAAGGATCTAATTGGATCTATATAGAAAATCCCGCGATCTATAATCTATAGAATATGGCCCCGTAAAGCCAAAAATGAAAATGGGGCGTTGTTGCATTCGTGCACATCTTGATATTTGATGCTATTTGTGCTTCATCAAGTTGCTACAATTCGCCCAGTACATACTATGCGTGCGTGGCGGATCTATGCTAATCTTAAACAAACAGCAAGTCACCCACGCAGACTCCCAGGGAAGCTTGTGGTTCATGGTAATGATCATGTCTGCAAACCAACAAGCCAGTAAAACACACGATCGGGATACAAGTCAACAAACATATACAGTAAATGAAACCACCAAAAACATCCACCACTTCCAGGGTCACAAAAAATAGAAACACATCAAACATCAAACATCAAACGGTGGCAACCATCCCTAAGGCCCGGAAACAGCTGGGTAGTGGTACAAGCTATCAACCTGCAGACCCGTAGGAACCAACCAACCAGACCCAACCAACCACCATCACCCACCCAAACAAACAACCAGCAACAACCTCCAATTCTCTAACAGTCCCAAAAAAGAAAATAAGTCGCTAAGGCTCAAAAAAACCCTATCACTATAAC
The DNA here is from genome assembly GCA_000507305.1 of Breviolum minutum Mf 1.05b.01. Classification (NCBI taxonomy): domain Eukaryota; class Dinophyceae; order Suessiales; family Symbiodiniaceae; genus Breviolum; species Breviolum minutum. Next base: position 567,316 of record DF239036.1, read on the forward strand.
AATGAATTCCAGTACATGAAACTTGGAGAATTAAGCGTGCAGAATCTCATAATTGAATCCGGCTGTCAGATTCCAAGTTGGTACATCATCTGAGCAGGATAAACACAGTTGTTTTTTTAAACAAATTTTACGGGATGTGTTTTTGATGAGGGTTTTTGACATCCCGAAACGCTGAAACAAATCGAGTATTTGGTACATCAACCTTCCTTTGAAAGAAGACACCATGAGATGGTTTCTTAAGGCATCTCTGTTCGTCCTGGGCATTAAAGACATGATTACATTCGAAAACCTTTCCATCCAAAGTGGCCACAAGGATACCCCTTAGGATCCATATATAGTATATTCATATATTTATCTATACATTCACCATAAAAATCAACCATCCAGGTAGGTAAAATATACCAAGTCCCAGGGATCCAAAAACATGAAACAACTTGAAACGGTCCTCACGCACGTAAGGTAAGGAAAATTGCCACCTCAGTACGGTCCGTGGTGTCCAGAAAGGGTGGTTTCAGGTGGGCAGTTCACGACCCGGGTATGACTCATATCTTAGACAAAAAAAAGTGGTCTGAGGGGGATATGATTTTCAAGCATGCCTGATTAAGTTATTAGAGATAGTATAGCTTGCCCTTGACAAAGAGCACTTGGAAAACAACCATTCTCTTTTTTGGATTGGTACCCACCTCTGAAAAGAAAAAAAAACATGTTTTTTGAAGCCAGTGAATCTGGCTACAATTCACCCGTCAACAAGAACAAAGGTCACCTTTTGCTTGAAGCTCTCGTAACAAATCCGATGACCCTGATTACGCAAGAAAGGATTCTCCATCAAAGTGATTGCTTTATAGAGACTGAGAGGTTCCGGTGAGTTTACTAATGACTATCCACCGGCTTCTTCATTAAGGCCAAAAAATCAAAAGCCAATAGAAAATCTGCAGGTTTTTCGGGAATTCCTCACAAAAAGAACGAAACGGAACGCCCAAAGTGGAAAGGGAGATCCTCGAGACAGAAATCATCATGGATTCAAGGTTTTAGCCATTTCTTAAGTTCACCCAGCTTCTAGCGAACTAGGAAACAAGGGGCCCCCCTTTTTCGGAACACAAGAATGGTCATCCACAGAATTGAACTATAGGTATATCTATTATTACTTTCCTGGAACCCAAATGACCCTTGCTTTGATTTGAAAAGGCCTTCTTTTGGAGGGATGACATTCTGAAAAATAGAAGTCATTGGAGTCAATTGGTATCTATATGGTATCTAGTATCTATACTATTTGGTGGAATTGTTGAGATCAATCTACGAATCCCCCAAAAAAATCCTAAATAAACAATAGAACACATACAGAAACCATGGGGATTCCTATACATTTCCCTTCCCAAAAAATCCACACATTCCGTGACTGTGTTCCCAAACTTCATGGTGGTAGCTCCGCGCATCGGCTTGTAGAAGCCTTTCGTGTTGAGGAGACTGCGACTTCCTGGTCTTGGTTTCCACCTGCCAACCCGGAAGTTCCACCAACAATCCCGGATCCGTTGGTTGGTTGAGACATGCGGGGGACGCAACCAGGTGATTCTTTGTGACCAGTGACCCTTTTAAATGGCTAAGTGACCTCCAACTAGGGGATGAAAAGGTCACATTGAATCACCTGAAAGGTATGGATTAGTTGAGTGGCATGGTGATTAGTTGAGAGGGATTGTGCAAAATCATTTGAGGACGGTCACTCTTTTTGTTAGATAGGTATCAATAGCTGGCAGCCCAAACAAATTGATTGATGTCGATGACAAACAATCACCTTCATGATGAAGTTTTAGGATTCTTGCTAAGACGTCACAAATTGTGGAAAAAGCTTGAGTTACACATATAATATACATAGTATACGTGTACATCTACATATATACATCTACATCTACAATGTATAGACTCTATATTTCTGCTATAGCGTTGCAATGCATTGCCTTACGGTCATACCCACATCTTATTCAACAGACATGGCAGGAAATCCATTTCTCATGGGTACCTTTGTGCGCAGAACCCCTTTACACATCCCCCGGTGGAAAGAAACAACCCAACCCTCAAAAAACAATCTGAACAAAACAAAGACTATGATTTCTTTGAACACTCAGGGATTTTTGTTCCTTACAGGCCAAACAAAAGAGCCGGTAGACATCCAATATCCATCACTGGCTTATGCGTCTTTGATCCTTTGAATCGCTCGATGTTGCCCTGATAAGGCCCGCCTCGTTCTAGAGACACTCAGCAGGACGAGCACAGAAAAAGCTACTTTTTGAAGTGAATGGTTTGTGATCATATCACTTGATTCAAGCAAAAACACTCAAATTTTCTGAATTCTAGCAAGACAAACCATACAGCCATTGAATTTCTATCCAACGATCTCTTGCCTTTGCGGCCCCTTTGGCCTATTTTCCAGGGTCGAACTGTCAGTTTTTAGGGAGAGTAAATTATTAAAACCAAATTGTTGCTATAATTCTTCAAAAAAAAATCTGCAAAGCAATATATTAAATAGAACCTATACGAGGTGATTCAATGTGACCTTTTCATCCCCTAGTTGGAGGTCACTTAACCATTTAAAAGGGTCACTTAACCATCCCAAAAGGGTCACAAAGAATTGTTGATTTCCAAATTCCAACCCAATCGTCCCCCTAAAAATCGTCCCCGAACCATCGTCACCTCACAGTATTCCTGGAGCAGCCAGCACAGATTGATCGAGGTGTTTTTTTGCACACCAACAAATAGAGACGTGTTCCATTAATCCCATAGCATCCATGTATGGTATATTTACCCACATTTACAATGAACATCAACCAAATGTAGGTAAATATACCATACATGGATGGTATGGGAATGTTCAGGGAATAAGATATACAAAATTGCCAAACATGGCGGGTTTTGTAACAAAAACACCGTCCGTTCCATGTAATTGAAATATTTGAATCCTTGGTTTCACCAATCTTTTCCGTTAAAAAAAAACCATGACAGACATGATTAGTCAATCTGAATCTGAATGAAACAACGCAGTTCCAACCTTGGCGATCTGGAGGCCACGAGGAAAATGGCCAAACACATGTCCCAGGAAGTTAGTAAATGGGTTAGAACCCCAATATGCCCTATTTATAGGTTACAGCTTATAACGCATTCATAACCAGTTACTAGCTTCCTGGGACATCCAAGTGGGGCTTGTTCAACATTGCCCTTCCTACACGTTTTGAAACTCAAAACGCCGTTAACGAATAACAGTCAACTGCAATTTTGAGAGATCAAAACCATCCAAACTTGCGACTTTGATCTTAGGATGGAATGGGTGGATAATTTCGTGGCCACCTAGGAAATTTGAGAAACTTCAACCCTAGCAGAAGGTGAAAAAAAACATTCTTAGCTATTTTTTCCTGGGGAATTCATGTAAATTTTGCCACTGCTACGAGGGATTGGCCATCCCCGAGATATGCATGCAGTCGATCAGTCCTTTCTGTCAAATCCAAACAAAAAAAGATCTGAATCTGAATACCTTACAAAGACCTGAGTGCGTGCTAGTTGAAGCAGAATACTGGTCATTAAAAGTTGGAATTCTGACTTGATTTACTCGTTGGTGTTTTCAACCCATCTGAAAAGTATTAGCCAATTTGGATCATTTCCCCAAGTAGAGGTGAAAACATTTGACACCACCACCTCCTAGTTGATACTTCTTGTCTATTTTTCTTGGTGGGGAGTGAAAATGGCAACAAAAATCGAATGAAACAAATTTGAACGCACCCAACCCTTTTCTCAACATTTACCAATCTCCCACATCTTACATATTTTTTTCTAGAAAAACAACATCTCGTTCCAAGTCCATCTCTTCCAAAAGTTGTATAAACAAAAACAGTTTCCATTCCAAATATCTTGAAATGAGGAAACTGAAAACTGAGATGCTAAATCATGGAATAAGCCGAAGTTTGCATGTTACATCATCAGTCTCAGCTTCTTTTCTTACATAAACTGATATATCATCCCCCAGCTTCTATTCATTTCTACCATCATATTTCTTGTTGCTTCCTGGAACCCCTTTCTCTCCTTTCCCATTTCAAAAAAAAACATATCAGCTCCTTGGGTGTGTGTTCCATTTCATGCGCGGGGACAACAAACAGCTGCTAAGACCTCGGTAGTTGTCAACCGCTTGCGAATCAGTTGGTGTGAAATCAGTGTGAATAAACAACCAAATTTCTGTGAAAATGGAACCCTGAAGAGATGCTTCAGTTGTTGATTTGTTGTGAAACTCAACTTTCGCGCCGCACAACTTCTACGCGGCTAAGTAGCAAATAGTACATATAAGATATAGCACAAGTAAAGCTCCAGTCGGATGCCATGATTCCCCCATCATTTTTTCATATCTATCAACATCCTTCAACATCATCCACGACACCATTCCCACGAGAAAAAATCACACCAAGTCCACAATCTGACTTACAATCCGACTTCTCTGCCAGTTTGCCCTCCTCTGCCAAGAAACGCATGGTTTCTAGACCCTTTCTGCTCGCTAGCAGAGAATCAAGACGGATCAGGTGCACTCAGAACAGGACGATTCACTTCTGTTCACCTTTCCCTTTCACATCCATTTCCTATTTTCTTCAAGAAACATTTAATAAACAGATCTCAAATGGCTGAAGAATTAGATCATGAACATATGAACACTAGCAATTTTTGTCTCGAACTTTGTAAGAGTTGGGTAGCTGCACTTCTTCCCAAGTAGCTGCATCCTGTTTTCAAAAAGGCTCATTGATGTGGTGTGGTTGCGAATGGCAAGCATTTAGGCAGTTCAACATCTTAGATACACATTGTCACATTGTAGTATCAATATAATAGATTCCAATACGAATAAGTGGGGAGGCACAACTCCCGCATGTCTATCTTTGAACCCTAGTAGCCACTCTCCATGCACGGAAAACGGTGCTTACGGCTTACGCGGAGCCAAAAGAACGTGGCTCTTTTGATCCAAATGGGCACAGCACCAAAAATACCAGACGTATTTCATGGTATTTCGAACAAACCAATGACCAAGTGTGAAATACTGCAGTTTTTCCGTTAACGACTTATTATCATGCACTCATCATGGACAACTGACACTCTATCAATCAGTTCTTCCCTAAAAGACAACTCCGGCTCGGTTGCAAATTTTATGAATCCCACATTTCTTTTGACCCAGAAACTTATCCCTTTGGAAACCATGATTGTTTCATACTGGGCTACGGGTTACTACACCTTCTATTAAAAACCATTGTGGAACCCCTTCAAGTGAACAAAAAATACAGGAAAAACACACACATCTCCAATCCATCAATGTTTTATATGTCATCATCACATTCACATGGCAAGATAAGCCATCGATCTCCAAACATTGTCCAATTTTTTGAGGTCATTCCTTTTGATGGTCATCAAATACACCTTAACCTTCCAAGGTGGGCTTTGGGGCACCTGTGCTCGCAACACTCGGACTGCGACCTGCCATACTGACTGAACAAAACCGGTGTCAATATCATTCCACAGCTTCTTGGAATTTAGATCACACCCCCCAAAACGGGCTATGAATAAGTTTTTTTTAAATATTTTTGTTGCTTCATTCTTTGATTGACAATCTTAACCCTTCTTTAGTTGGATCTAAGCCACAACAAAAAACACAACCAAAATTTATGGGTCAAACAAATCCACATGTGGAATGAACATTTACCTACATTTGGCTGAAAATTTATGGTAAATTAGTTGGTAAATCTACCATACTACCAGGGGAGCGTTTGGGAAATCCATATGGAGCTTAAAACAACCACAACAACTGAGCCCTCTCCAAAGTCACCCAAGATCCACGTTGGATGTTTGAAAAAAACATACAAGAAGGGGCCCCCCTAGTTATAAGGTAGTTATAACCCCAACAAACCCTATTTAACCATGGTTGTAAATGGGTATAACTAGGGATAAATACACTTATAGTAGTTAGGGGGCCCCTTCTTGTATCTGTATTGCCTTGAAAAATCATAGATTCCAAAGACCATACAGAAATTGAAAAGTATCCATGGGACGGGAGGTTCATTTACCTACATGTTGCTAGAAAATTCAACCAAATGTAGGTACGGTACATCAACAGTTGGTGGTTTCAACCGGTTTCCAAAAAAACTACTAGATCTACTAGTCAAATTGGATCAATTCCCCAAGGTAGATGTAATCATCAAAAGATATGTCAAAGTAATTAGCAACTAGGCTCAAATTGAATACTAAAAAATAGTCCCAAAAAACAGTTGCTGACTCCAGGAACCCATTGAACTATAGATGTATCTTCAAATGGAGGTCCGGTGCATTTCCAGAGCTTAAACTTGAAGAAGTCTGTTCCGAGCCAGGAGTGTACACACCTACAAGTCATAAATATTCATAGATTTAATAGTATATTGCATGTTTCTACCATTAATTTATACCATATTCACCTAATAGTTCATTTAAGTATACATTTCATGAAGTGCATTTAATATTTGAAACAATGCCTGCTTACATCTACCACTGACGATCTACATTGAAACCTCACCCGACTCAGGGGACCCCGGAAACGCCTATGGGTTTGCCACGAACATCCAAACGTGGATCTCGACAACCGGCAGCTCCTCAAAGTTGGAAGATGTGCCAGGATCGATCAACTCCCTATCTTTGGGATGGGAGGTCATCCCACCTGAAAAAGTAGGGAATCCTTACAATGGACATATAAACCCTAGGACTCGGTTGATGAGTTTATCCCCTGAAAAATGTGGAAATAATGGGAGTTTTGAGACCCTGGCACATATATAGCTGAAGAAAAAAGAGTACCCAAGTAATCAAGTATAGACATAGGCCTTTAATAGCTGCAAACCATGAATGATGGATAATGTGGGCTAGGTCACTTAGTCAACTGTAGATGTAAATCATGGATGATGGATAGTATTTGTCGCAATATTCACACAACAAGTAACAACCCCAGGTACCTTTTGCAGCAAAGTAGCACGATTTGTTGATATTTTACATAGCTCAGATTCACCTCTTCCAACTCGCACATTCTAGCTTCCAGAGAAAATGGGCAGGTCCCCTTTCGCATCTTCGCGGACCATGATGCTGATGCTTATTGTAACACGAAGAAGGAGCCGTATCTTTAACGGAATCTACCCTCCCTGAAACAAACAGAGCACCTGAAAATTCACCCCTGGAAAAGGAGATTCCTATTGGAAACCATCATTTTTAGCGGCCATTTGTTTCAGGAAGGGTAATTATCATATCCAGCTATGCCCGTAGGATCCAGGTATGGTATGGTTACCTACATTTACCCAAACAAATCAACTAGTAAGTAAATGTACGAGCGCACCCAGTAGGTAAATATAACATTCGTGGATCCTATGGGATATTCATATGTTGTTGGATATTGCTCAATTCGAACTGACTCCAACAAAAAACGGCACTGAAAACTGCCCAAGGTGACAGGAGATGGCTTCAACTCCAAAAATGGTAGTCAAATTAGGAATCTTCCGCAGTTTTCGGGGGTGAACATGATCAACAAAAACACAAAATCAAGGTGCAAGCAGTACCCCCAACAAAAACAAAAAACAACACCACAAGTTGTTGAACTTGGAGTTGTGCTTACCTTTTTACCTCAGAACAACCCCTCAGGAAGCCTCAACTCAAAAGGGAATGATCAGTCCTCCATCACTGGGGATCGGTGTTTGACTTGGAGTCCTGGGGATCACTGGCAAGCAACTTAGGAGGTGGATCTTGATGATACAACCCCCACAAACAAACGAATGTCCCCTGAAAATCAATGGTTGGTTCAGATGTACTTCCTATTGAAGTGACGTCTCTTTTTTCCGGGGACATGTTATGCTCGTTTTCAGGGGAAACTCACATGTCCTTTTGAAAAGGAAGGGAATCAGTTTCTAACCATCAATTTGAGGGGATTTTCCGTTAGTTGGGGGGGTGGGGGTACGTACGCCCCCGTGAAGTTGAACGAATTGGTGGAACCTGAATACCAAAAAAACGAGATTCCAAACTTTGGTGAAAAACCCATCCATTTTCAGGTGCACCAGGCAGTTCAACTTTGGGAGGGGTGATATTTAAGTGAAGAGGGTGGATGGGACCCCCCAATCATAGTCACCATCAGGAGTTTTTTGGTGCATTGTGGGTAAGAAGTCCATACCTAAAACTTTCACGTGCACCTGTGAGCATACCAATATTGAAATAGATTCACCAAACTCGTTTTATAGTCCAAATCAAGATCTTTTAGACTAGTGGTGTTTCAAAACTCCAGATGGCCCACAAGTGATTCAAGTGCAAAAGGTGAAAACAAATAGTTGTTTACAACGCGTGCGTGTTCACACATCACCCGCAACAAACACGCCTGATTAAAAGAACATGTATCACAGATTAGTTCGTTGGATATCCAAGTTTCTAAATATTTTTCATTTTAAATGTAGTTATTGTTTATCATGCTTCATGTATATGATATTAATTAACTATAGATTTATGTGTATGTGTTAGATCTGTTTTCCTATCTATTGTAGTTCTAAATTTGTGTTTGTGTGCTTTTGTCTCTGTTGCTTTATGTTTGCATGTTTACATTGTTTACACATGTCTGAATTGCTATGTGTCTGTCTTCTATTGTTTCTTGCTGATTGCTTTGTGTCTATCATTTTCATTTTTTCCATTTGCCGTTGTATTCTATATGTTTCAATGTTTTGTTCTATATGTGTAAATTATGTTTTGCTCTATGCATTGGGTTTTTATCATATAACCAGCAATTTTTTTGGTTATTTTCTCATCCGTTGTGTGGTTCATTGTTTATTAGATACTTGATTTAAAAAACATGCATGTCATGTTGTTCCCCCACGTTTGCTCATATTGTTTTCATTTATGTTCACTGGTTCTTTTTGGATTTGACCCTTTCCCATTTTTTTCACGCTTTGCATTTTGAACTTTTCAGCAGGATTCTGGGTTGTATGACTTTTGAGTTTTGAGTTTGTTTTTTGTTCTTGACCAAACGTTAGCAAGATTGGCCGGGGCCCCTTCAGCATGATGTAGACCTTGTAGTCTGTGAGTTCCCCTGCTTTGATATCAATGCAAGCAAGTCTTTACATCATAGAATCAAAGTCATTTGATTACCGAATGGAAGCATCAAATAATAGTGAATTCTTCCGTAAACAAACTGCAAAACCTGCCCACCAAGAAGTCTACAATGTGTCCTCCTGTTACGAGAATGATGTAGATCCCCCCCAGAAAAAAATAACATGACACTGGAAAACCAACCATTGAAGATGTATCTCCCATTAACATATGGCCCCATATGGTGATGTTCCATTGCCATCTTAGATTTTTCCATGCTTTTTTAAAAGGGCCATCCTTTTTATTTCCCATTTGTTCTTTTTGTTGTCTCCACATGTTTTTTCAAACAAACTCCCTTCTTTCCCTTGGATGCTGGATTTTTCTTACCGCAAAAAAAAAGGCGCTCGGGTTTCACCCCGGACCCATTAAATCTGGATCAATAAAAACGAAGGTTACAGTGATGTCCATCAACATTCCCACAAAGACCCATGAAAACCTATCAAGACAAGGAAAACACGATAATCCTTCCCAAAGAAGAAAACACTGTTACAAACCTTTAAGTATTGAAATTTTCATGGCCTTATAGTCACTATAGGCAAGCTTTGGGTTTCCGGGACCACAAAAACTCAAGGCAAAAAAAGGCGCAACATCAGTTTCTTTGTGGGCCTTCCTTCGCCCGCCATTCCATCCGTGAAAAACTCACCTGGATGCAGTTGATGTGGTTGATGTAGGCATACAGAAACGATCTCCACCTCAAGACGTTTGGGAGGTTACTTGTAAAAAATGGCGTGATCCTTGGAAAATCCTTGGAAGAGGAACAAATCGGAAAAAAAATATCCAACCAAAATGGTTGAGGCCATAAAGGTTGATCTTTTTTCCCTTTAAGCTTCCAAACAACGAAGCTGAGGAGGTGTCATTTTTTCGACCCCCAAAAAAAACCAAATACCAAAAGACCGCAGGATTTCCTGAGCAGGAAAATTGGAAGACCTAGGGGTTTTAGAAGATTTACCCTCCAGTAAACTAACATGGCAATGGAACATCCACCATTTGAAATCGATGTATTTCCTATTGAAAATGGGGAAATTTCGTTGCTATGTTAGATTACCGGAGTGTAAAAAAGCAAAATGGCCACAGCCACATTGGATTTCTTGGGCCACCGCCATCTCATCGACGACCATCCATTTGGGGGGTTGAGGACAAAACACCCGTGAGATGGCCAATCCAGATGCCAAGCAGGTTGGAAATTACGTTGGAAGGTGACATAAGTGTTTTTGTGTATGTTTTCATGTTTTGGTATTACCCATGGCATCCATGGGACTGGTATATTTACCAACATTTACCACCAAAACTACCCAAATGTAGGTAAATACACCAAGTCCCATGGATGGTATTGGGTTATGGGTTGATGATTGATAAGACCCGTTGTCTGGCCGGGTGCGTGGTGACTGGTGTGGGAATTCCAGTAAGTTAAACATCCAACATGTTCGGCATTCCAATGTGAAACATGGGCCTCCAGGAGACGTTGCCATCATCAAAATCGATATGTTGCTGTAAATGCTTTAAGTCTCTATCCCAACATGCATCCAGAAACTGCCGATCCATGACGAATCCACAAAAACCAAAGAATTCCTGCACAAACACCAGAAATATGTTATGACCACATTCAATATCAAAATCTGAAACCAACTCATTGATTTTTAACATCAAAACGCAACACATATTTGCTTCTGCAATTCAAATCCAACACCACCTCAACACCCTCAGGTTTTCGTTTGGATTTGTTTAACACATCCCAAACGCCTACTGTAGAGAAAGAACTGGATCTTCGCCCGGTGGGCGTGCTAGGAGCGGAAACCTCAGCTGTGTCACTGCATCATGCTGATGCTGTTTCGTTACAAGCCGAAGTATAATGGAGTCATGCTGCTTGGCTGCTTGAGATTGGATTTTGAACCAAATGAGTTCGAACGTCATTTATTCCAAGTTGGCTAGTCCTTTAGCCTTTTGTAGTGATTGATTTGCTCTGTGGCCACATCTGAAACACAGATCGCAATCGTAGGAAGAACAGCTAGCCAAGATGGATGGTTTGCTCAAGCTTCTTGATCTTCATAAATAATAATCATGAGAGTGAAGGAAGTTGCACGAGAGCCAAAACCTCTTAAAGGGTCAGTGTTATATACAAATCCATACATCCTTGCGATTCCATTTGGATCTTGCATGCAATGGATGGAGCAAAAAAACACCTGACCAATCAGTAGATCATTATCATTATTTACAGTATATACCTTTAAACCCCAAAACCCATCATCAGAAATGAAAGTTTTAAGCCCTTAAGCCCTAAACAATATGGCTTATTATAACCCCCAAAAAATGGGTAACAGTGGGTTCCCATAGTCACCATGAAGCACCCACAAACTCAATACCATGGGCTTCCCTACGCGACCCCGTGGCACCGCCGACGCGGCCGGCGGCGCTTGCGCCGGCATTTGAGGGCTTGCCGCGCGCTGCGGCGTGGCAGGCGGCCTGGAGGAACCTGGGCATGGATACATCAAACAAACCGACTGGAAGATGCTAGCCATTTGACATGAATCTCTGTTTTCAAATAGAAAACCAATTACCGTAATTTAATCCAGAGGAATCTAAATTCACAAAAAATGGAGAACTTAAAATCTGGATATTGCCAATTTCAATCATGCCCATCTTTTTTCTATGCAACTCCAACCTTGGATCCATGTCTTTCCCTCCGATTCATCAACCCCTTGGATCCATCCATTCCCAAGGCTGTTGATGCACTTTTCATCCACTCCACCACTATTTTTGTCCGTATCATTTCTGCATGGTGCCATTGGTTTGACCATTGGGTCCACCATGATGCACCAAAGTCAACAACACTGAGAAGGCCGGCCGAGAAAGTCGGCCGTATTTTGTCGCATCATGTCGTCATCAACTCGGCTGAATCTGATTCTTCACCAATGGTTGTTCTCCACTTTGACGCTGCACACGATCACACGATCACCGTTTTTGAAGTTCCGGGTTCACAACTTTCACAACTTCGAGCGACGCTTCAGGTCTGCCTTTGCAACAAGAATGCAAGGGGATGAACATGATGACCCAAGACGGCGTTTCTAATAAAACAGACATCCTTTTGAGTTTTGATCAAAAAGAGGTTGAGGGAGATTTAGGCAAACAACATCTATGACATGTTGATCATTGATTTTTACTGCAGTTGGACTAGATGTTTGTTAATTTTCATGCTGCAAGGGACACGATGTATTATGGTGTATTCTCTTTAGATACAGCGTTGCCGTTCCAAAATTTGATGTCATTTCGCAACCTTCAGAGACTGCATTTTTTTCGGAACTAGCATAGCCAATGGATAATGTTGATTTTGTGGAGCCTATACCTTGGGCCTGCTCCCCCTAACAGGGACTCAATGGGAGATTAAGGCTTTTTATGGATCCCGGACTCCGGACTGAAAATTATCATCATCCTGGTGGTGATTATTACTCGGAGGGGGAGCAACCCAGTAAGTGTACCCTAAGATCGATTGAAAGGAACAAAATTGCCCAAAAGGCCAAGAACTCGTTAGACCGTTAGAGCATCTTCTAGGTGAGCCACTTCTGGTTCACCATTTCTAGATTCAACCTACACATGTGGTAAAATTAACATAGGTACTTTCCAGTGCTCTGCGAAATTCCCAGACTTTAGGCTTTTTGGAGACATAACCCTCTTTGGAAACACACACATCCAAAAACTAACTAGCCAACACATGATCTCTCGCATACCAAAAATCAAACTCCACACATTGTTTTCCAACAATCATCCATATCATATCCCTCGAGTCCTTATCCAACCCATCAAAGATTACATCATCCAACCTTTTATTTAACCTCCCCCCCCCCCCCCAAAAAAAAAAAACAGACACCCAGCATTTACTTCCTGCAAAAGTTTTCCCGCCCCACCTTGGGTGCAGGAGAAACCTTTGGAGCATACTTCAAGATGCCACGATAGACCGCCAAAACTCGTCCTGAAATTCCACCCGCCTTGGCCCAACCTGTAACTAAGATCAAGTCCTGGAAGATTCGGAAAAAACAAGTTCGGGGATTTTTGATTTTGAGGTTAGGTGAAGAGAAAAATCGGGCTGGTAGTTCAAATATCCGCCATGTATGGAATATTTACCTACATCTGGCTCAAATAAATTCCATACATGGAGCAAATGGGGTTGGCAGTTGACATGTTGAATCTCGCATGTCTCTATAGTGTTATCATAAAATTTAATTGCATGTTTTGTTTCATATTGGCAGTTGGTGAAAAGAAATACCCTTGGCAAGCACCAGTTGACATGTTGATTCTCTCAGTTGGACTATTGGGTAAAACAAATAATGTACAACTCATTAGCATTGCCGGAGCAAATCAAGTAAATACCCTCCACGGAACTAACACATCCCACCTTGGGAAAAGGAACATCATCTATAAAACTGACTTTTACTGGGATATGTTAGTTCCCAAGAGGGCAACAAATTACAAGAAACTAATGGTGGACTTGCAACTGCTTCAAACGTTTACCTTTTTCATACGCTTGATAGGTTCGTATGCATATTTGGCTTTTCTCCAAATCCCATAATAGGGGGGATCAAAGATGCATAAACGATTGAACACCGTGTTGTTGGTGGTTTCAACCCATTTTGGTTTCAGGGAGGGTAAGAGTTTTTGAACGCCCAGAATGTCCTTGTCATTGGACACTTTCACCACTTCACCACCCGCCAGAACCACTGCACCTTCACGACATCGGCCCATGAAATCCTAGGGTGGTTGGAAGGCACCCCCCCCTTCCTTTCTCTTGACCCCCGAAAAAAACCTATAGACATCCATCCAGTCATACCTCCTGAGGTTCGGTATTTGGACCTCCAAAAAAATATCCCAAAGCACCGCAGCTTAGGAGGTATGACGACTGGATGTCTAGGGAAGGTTACATGCCAAAAAACGAACAAATGACAAAATGGAAAAATTCAAGATGTATACTAAAAATGCTGTTTTTCCATTGCCATGTTAGTTTTCGGGAGGGGTGCGTTATTGCCAGGCCCAATCCAGATTCAGCACTGAAAAAAAAGGCATTGGAAATGAACTATCAAAGAATGAAAAAAAATTATCGGGAATTAATATATCCCACCAATGGAAAACGAAAACACATCTTCAAGCTTGAAAAGGCATATGTTTTTTAGGATGAATTTGGTTTGTTATGCTGCAAGACTCTCCACCCAAAACTTCACACCATTTCTGCCAAAAATCAATGTTCATGCTCAAGGTCCTCAAGTTCTGATGATGGGTCGGGTTGTGCTAAACTGCTGTGTTTGAATGTACTGCTGAACCTTTTTTCAAATGTCAAATGAGGAAAACTACTATGAAAACAACTTACATTTATATCTATATACTAAAATCATAAATCTATATATTTAATTATTGTACCAACAAGTAGGGCCCGAATGACCTCTATATTTGATGGTCAACCATTCAAAACACAGTCTTATCCAACGAGTGATGGAACTCGAAACTGCTCCTATCACACTATCTGATAAGGGTCATGCAGGGCTGATATGTTTCATTTGGGCAGGGGTTCCTTTGAACAGAAAAAAACATGGAACCTTGGCAACCAACCAATCTACATGAAAAAATCCCAAGGACAAACAATGAGCCTTCAAGCATTATTAGCTGATTATTAGTACCATCATGATCCTTCACAATCAACAAATCACATTTTATCATCTTCAACCAACCTTCCTCCCTTCTTTCTCCCTTCCAATCTGCTTGCTGAGTTTCACATAGGTCCGCCCAGTGGTTGCATAAGTGTGTTCTCTGGCAATCACAAAGAGAGCAGCATCCTTAGCGCGAAGATCTTAGCCGGTGGAGTTTGCTTCGAAAGGCCAACACCT
The DNA here is from genome assembly GCA_000507305.1 of Breviolum minutum Mf 1.05b.01. Taxonomy (NCBI): domain Eukaryota; class Dinophyceae; order Suessiales; family Symbiodiniaceae; genus Breviolum; species Breviolum minutum. The sequence continues at coordinate 582,333 of DF239036.1, forward strand.
TTGTGATGTCTGAATTGATCATAACTTGCACCCCAATGCTGACCTTCGGAAAACCCCGTTGTGATTCCAAGAACAATCAGTGGTGGTGGCATGGTGGCAACAACATGTGATAACTCCCTCCGTCTTATGTCATGCCAACAAGATTCAACTTAGTGATGCCAAACATATGGAACAACATTACCCCAAAAAGGTATTTCAAAGTTGGTTCTTCATTGCATTGGCACCGTCGTGCAATGTTGTGCTTGAAGCAGAAACAAAAAAAATATCTAGGCAAAACTTAGCTCCCCTGCTAAAACACTCACCAAATCTAAAGGGACTGTTTCGGGTATCTGGAATCATGCCCAAGATTTACCAAGATATGCAACTCTGAACATTAAAGCCCAGCTCCCATCTCACTCATTCCATCCACAAAATCCACAATTGCAAAACAACATCCTCTAGTTGGTGGCTTCAACCCATCTGAAAGCTATGTTCGTTCAAATTGGATCATTTCCCCAAATAGGGATGAAATGAAAACACATATTTCAAACCACCATCCAGTCCTGGATAGCTGCCAAAAGCAAACAATCATTTGCACTAAAAAATCGGGAGTGTGCCATGACTAATATTGCCAAACAAAACAAAGCGTGGCCACGAGTTGCTTGTGTGGCTCGCTTTTTTCGGCAGCAAACAGCCCCAGGGGGAGCTCCAACTAAGATCAACTAAGATGATTCCTATGTGCCAGCTCAAGTCTTGCCATTGGGCAAGCACAACGAGAAAAAAACTGCTCGTTCATGTTGAACTGCCGAACTGTCACCACCCTTTCGGCCTCAACGTCTCAACATCCAATTGATCAATTGTGTCCTCTGCGAACGAGGGTCCAGCACCTACTGTCGACGATGTTTCCCCTCTGACTCCACCAATCCAACCGTAGCCTAGGTGACATTGGGATTTTCATCATCAAATATCATCAATGATCTCATCACGCCTCTGCTCCTCCATGTGGTCAAACCGCTCATCCTCAAGTAGCTCATCATCCTTGTCCTCATCATCTTCATCACCCTCGACGACGTCTTCATCCATCTCATTGGCATCTTCTTGTTTTTTCAACCTTCTGTGGTAATGCTGGCTCCGGCTTCTCCGTCTCAATGTCCTTGTTGTCCTCATCAAATGCTGACAAGGGCCCCCAAGTCTCATCCTCGATCTTGGAGTTCATCTCGAGCCAAACATGTCAAATATTAGACAAAAGCCCTACATGATCGCTACACGATACTATCAGCAGCATAGCAGCACTTCAAGTTTTGGATTGTTTTGGAACACTAGTTTGGTGTGTTGATCTCAGAAGCATTTGGTAGATGGGATATCACCTTCAATGCCAGAGCCTGTAGGACCACGAGAAGAAGAAGGCAATAGAACCACATCATGACGGTTGAAACATCGTAAAAATCTGCTACGTCGGTTGCATGTGAAGGGAGAGGGAAGCTGAGCTGCTTAAGCCAGGTAACGACAGATCTACCTGCCAGAATCGCAGCAACTGCACCCTTCAGCGGCCTTAACATTTGCTGCTAAAAACCCTTGAGCTGATCTTCACCTGCCAAACTGTCACCATCATAGTCTGAGTCTTTACAACCCCAGGTAAAGATTGCGATGTCTCCGTGACGCGACAAGGCAAAGGCACCTCCTGTTACCGGATGTTGGGCCTTGGTAGGAGATGCCGGTGCAAGATGTGGCCGAAACAGGGGCAGAAAGTGCAAGAAGTCGCAAGAAGTGCCCCTGTTTCGGCGACATCTTGCGTCGGCATCTCCTCATGAAGGGAGAAATGTGAGAAGTTCAAGATGCCCATTTGGCAAAGCTATTTGAAGCATCGAGCTGAGACTACCTCCGATCTTGACGACTCTTCAAAAACATTGAACTAGCACAAAAATGCTGAGAAGACAGGTTTTTTCGGAGATGCTAGGCATGCAAGATGCATTCTTCGCTTTGCTGTTCAGGTCAGAAGGAGGCCACAAAAGAAAACAGCCCTAAGAACAGTTCTTTGGGCTGGTTGTCTTTCCGTCGTCAGCAATGAATCACGATCTTACGCTTTGAGCCCAAGCCAAGCAGGAATACATGACTGGGAACCATGCAACAAGACCAAGCAAGCAATGATATGGCAACAAATTCCCCAATCCTAAACCATCAAACTTCTCCATGAAATTAATGGAACTCACAACAAAATCACCCCCCCAATGAATGGCAAGGAGCACAAAAGGACATCAATGCTCCACCATGCAGAACACCAATAGCATTGCACATCTCTTTGCTGACTCGCATGGTCATCAACTGATCCTGCGAGTCAATGTGTCACATTTTTTCCTGCGAAAAAAAAAAGCTCTCCCATTAGGCACTCCCAAATGGAAATCTTTGTAACGTTTCAAAGACGCAAATTTCTGGTTCTGAAAAAAAATAACTGCAGGCTATTTCGTGTTTCAAGTACAAGTATTGGAAGGAATCTCTGCATTCAAAATGCTTGAGACGAAAACAACATGTAAACGTATGATACACACACGTTCAACAACATGTGTTTTTGGATACGGTCCTATGACACTCTATATGCCATGACCATTCATTATGCCCGTTTCTAAACGTCCGTTTCTTTCCATTGCCCCTTAAAAAAAAAACCTGTATATACCCGATATATACACAACAAAAAGGTGTATTTGTAGGGTTGATTACTCAGGGGCCCCCATCCCAAAGCTACCACCCCATGTTTCCCCAACAAACAACCCAACCTCTGGATGATAGAAGAATGGTCCGATATGATCTTCATATGGATCACTCGGCGATCTTACAAAACCCTCAGGTGGAAATGTCGAAACGGCACCACCATCCATGGCGTTTTCAACCGCGGGCCCAGGCCGAGAAGCACATGGGAATTCCTAATTGTTGAGAGGGAAACACAGGAACTTGTGTTACACAACCAAAGGCTGCAGAAGAAGCTTCATATGTATATATATGTATATAAATAAAAATATATATATATACAAATATAGATCTTTAGATAAAATAAAGCATGTACAACCATACATGTTTATATATATATATATCATACAATTATACATACATATGATGTAAATTGAAAGTCAATAGGAATGTGGAATAGCCAGGTGCTTCGGCTTCGTATGACTCCTAAAGACTCTTTAAAGAGGGTTGCGTGTTTTTTGCGTCGGTAGCTGATGTTTTTTTGCGACGGTGGCTAGTTTTTCGTGTTTTTTTGCGACGGTTCCCGTGGGAGGTGTTTTTTGCAACGGTGGCGGGTGTTTTTTGCGACGGTCCTGATGGGAGGGCATGTTTTTTGCGACGGCTGGCCATGTTTTTTGCATCGGTAGGGTGTGTTTTCTGCGTCGGTGGTGTTTTTTGCGACAGTAACCCATGTTTTTTGCGACGGTTGGCGCAGTCCCCCTCCCGGTCCTCTTTTCTGTGGGTAACCCATGTTTTTTGCGACGGCCGGAGGAAGTCATGTTTTTTTGCGACGGTTCCCGCTTCTGTGTGGTAGTGGTAGTAGTAGTAGTAGTAGTAGTAGTAGTAGC
>DF239036.1:600179-637967 GCA_000507305.1 Breviolum minutum Mf 1.05b.01
GAGGTATGATTCGGGGGTATGATTCGGGGGTATGATTCGTCCATGTCGAACCTTTCTCCTTACTAAAAACTTGAACACACAATAAATGGAAAGGCCCGACCTGAAAAATGGGGTGGGTGGGAGAATGCATATCCGATGGCCAGGGAAGGCCAGCTTTTTTTAGGGGCGAACTTGCTGTTAGTTTTTCAGTGAGTGCATTTCTTTTCCTGAAAGCATTCTTCGGTTGACCATTTTTAGGGTGGTGAAAAAAATGACCCTTTTGTAAAAGGTCACTCTGAACCACCACTGGTTGATATGATTCATCTCTGTGATATGTATGACAATACTTAGATATAGTTAGATAATAATCGTGCCTCTGAGAATATCAGTGATAATGATTCATGAGGATTCATGAGGAATTGATGATGATTGAACATAATTGTTGATGAATGAGGGATTGATGAGGGATGAACGATTCATGAGGGATTGATGAATGATGATGATGGATAATGGATTAACCATCAATGAGGGATTGATAAATGATGATGAGGGACAACGGATTAACGATTCATGAGGGATTGATGATTGATGATGATGGATGATGGATTAACGATTCATGAGGGATTGATGATTGATGATGGATAATGGATGGTGATTGATGTTGCCGTTGTTGCGCTTTTATTTCCAACGCTTCGCAAAACTGATTGCCATAAAACCCTCGATGAAGTAGATTTCCGAGTTGGGCGCCTCGGAAATCACTGGGATTTTCATGGGACCCTTAAGCTACTAAAGGGAAACAACATCGTTCTTAATAGTGCCAATGAGCAGCGGAAACAAAACCCTGAAAGGACATGGAAATGAAATACTGCCAAGCGGTTCATAATGGGATCCTTAGATCGGCTGAAAAAGCAATGTCAATAAGGGTGGGCAGTATAATCTGGAATATAAAGCAACCAACAACAATTTTGAACACTGCTCAAATGTACTCGAATTCCATCCGGGATCTTTTAGGTCTCAAAATGCGGTACCACCAGAATTGGAAGATGATTCTGACCAATTTGAGTGAAAAAATCCACCCCCCAAAACACGGCGGCTGCCATGCCTCCGGATGCTTTGACCTTAAATCGGGTGAATCCCCAGGTGAAGCGGGGCACCTTTAAGAGGGGCTGCAATCTCCAGAAATCTAACATATTACACCCTGGAAGATTAACATGGAACATAATCATAGGGGTTTGGAAGCTCATTTTCCTTTCTAAATGGGTGATTTGTCGGTTCCATGTTAATCTTCCAGGGTGTATTGTTGATGGTTGATGCTTCTGACATCCACTTTGATAACTAGTTGGTGGTTTCCACCCCTTCGTCAAAATGGGAATGTTCCCCAAATAGAGGTGAACATGAAAAATAGTGGAAACCAACAACCCAGATAACCAAGTGATATGGAGAATATCATAGTTGTCACTGAAAAAAACATGTACATTTCAAAATTGGTAAAGGATTTCTGGCATCAACAGTAGTCATTGACATTCCACGCTATTTGATCAGTTTCATCAATGATCTATATCACATCAAGACCATGTTCTTCTCGTCACAATCATGGGCCGACATGAAATGGTGAATGGTACCAGTACCAATATCTGAATGTGTTTTAGAGATGTGCAATGATGTATAATGATACAATACTGATATTATATATATACCAAACAACACGCTATTTTAAATATAATATGGTATATTCATTTGTACTGGTTGTTTTCTAGATAAGGCTTTCTTGGTGGGATACAGCAAGATATCGCTATATATCTAGATATATACAATAGTTAATCATATTGCTATAAGACTCCCTATATTGTATAGATGGCAGGGATTGGTAGGGAATACTTGGCTTTGTGAAGCAACCAACCGCCAAAATCCATGGAGAGCATACCTAAGCAAAACTTGAGCATATGCGAGCCAATTGTCTAATCTCAATTTTTGTTTAATCAATTCTCACTTGTGAGTTTTGAGGTTGCTAGTACGTTGCCAGCATTTTCTTCGATGTTATCACAAAGCCTCACGAAGAATTTACGACATATTTCAATCGGATTTTGGATCATCATTTACCCACCAATAAGCACACCTTTGAACATTGGATGAGGTTGATCCAATTGCTATTTGCTTCCACCCAGGGGGCGTACTTTTTCAATTGGGAGAAGGCCTGAAGAAAAGTCTCTTTGCATCTTTCACTTGGAAAATACCTGTTCCTCCCATTGGGCCAGGCCCAATATAAGACTTCCCCAGACTCAATTCATAATTCATACAGTTGATGGAAGAAATCCTGCACCACCTGGGATGGTGCTAAAACCTTGCAATAATAAGGTAAACTACCTATGAACTGGTGCAGGATTTCTTCCATCAACAGTATCAAATCACTGCTCAAATGTAACCAACATGGATATCCATCTTATGCAAGTCCTTCCCAAGTCCTCAAACCGAGTCCAACAAGCCAAACAATGATTTTCATGCTGGGTCCCAGGACACAAAAATGTAGTCCAAAGTGCCAATGTAAGGTTCGTTATCCTGGTGAAGTTGAAAGTAATCTTCCAAGATCATGGAGTGTGTGAGTGTGGCTATTTCACAAATGAGCCACGAACAAAACCCTTACTACTTTCCATTTTTTGGTTGTTTAATAGGGATCCTTATAATGGTTTGTTATATAGGCATTACTGGGGAGTATAATGCCCTATATACCCCAACCAACCAGGGTTTTTTTCATTGCTCAAATAAGATTTGGAGTTGATCATGGCTATCAATATGACAAGATGACTACTTAGAGATTCGTGAAACGAGGCCATGGCTGAAGTATGTCACATATGTCATTGTCGACATCCTGCATCTTTCACACTCGCTGAAGAGAGACAAGAAACCAAAAAAAAGGTTCTTCTTGCTACCAAACAACTGTCACGTCCATTTCACCAAAAAAAACATATGTCGTAGATAGTAGACAAATGAAATATCTACTATACATATATATATATATGTATATATATATATATATGGTCACCCCCACAAGATCTATTATATATGTATCTATGGATACATCCAAGGGCAGTATTACTTTTTACCGCGGCTCCGAAGTCGGTAAAAACACCGTGTCTCCGTTGAAAATGCGCTGGCCACGCCCGATGTTTTGAGCGCCACCAGAAATCAGGCGTGCGAAGAGTTCTGAAGGAAAACTCAAGCACTAACAACCATGGGAACCCAAAACCTTCATTTTTCATGGTTTTGGGGTCCAAGGGAAGTCAGTAATGCAACAATACTCACAAGCTGTCACTCATATTAATTTAGCAAATCTAATAGAACATCTTAAGCATCACCAAATTACATAAAGAAGTGTATCCCAATATCTTGGCAATATAACAAAGCTGATTTGCAGTATCAGTGGTAAGATACTAGCGCTCCAGTGCTCATTATATTGCTCCAAAGTGCTTCCCAACATCCAACATCCCAAGCTCTGAAGACCTGGAAATTCCAGAAAAAACGTTGAAGTAACCAACATGAATCAAACCCTCTTGACTGTTTCAGACTATTTTTTCCTCTCCAAAAAAAAATGTGTTGCAAAGTGGTTTTTTTGAATCAACAACATATTGCCAGTGTGAAGAAATCACATGTGTTTTTGTTAAACAGTTAGAAGGTCATCTGGGGTTTTCATCTGCCAGCAGGATATCTTTTTTAAGTGAAGTCGTGGAAAAAAACACACACCAAATGGATGCTGAAAAAAACCAATCATTCTCATCCTTCCGGCGTTTTGTTGAGATGTTTGTGTTTCACTGGTCATTCCAAAAAACAGGACAACAAAAAAACAGTTGTTTGATACAAACCGTTGAAGTCGCAGAATTTGTTTGCGATGTTCTGTCCTCCTCTAACATCACGGCATCAAGAAAACAGGTTCCCCATTAGGAACGTACGGATTATCTCAACAACAAACAGCTTACGAATTGACATGTGAAGCCATTACCTTTTCACCTGATGTTTCAAGATTTGTTTAATACACCCATCATCCATGTCAATCATGGCGAAAATCCACATCATCCATATCATCTTTGGAAATTTTACCATCATTTTTTGCAACCAACTACTATGTTAAATTAAACCAGGGTAAAAAAAACCCTGGCAAATTAACATTTTGACCCAAACATGGAGGTGGACGGAAGATGATTTTCCAGTTGAAGTCGGGGATGAAATTGCCGATTCGCCACCAAAGCTGCACAAGTTGTATGAATTTGGATGAAATTCACCATGGATTCACTATATACTTGGATGTCCCAGGAAGATAGGATCAATGGTTTGTAAATGGGGTATAACCTAGTTATAAATGGGGCATATTGGGGTTATAACCTACTGATCTAACCATTTACTATCTTCCTGGGACATCCAAGTATATAAATCCAATTGTTTCTTTTTGCAAATGGTGGGGAACATCTTTAGAGAAGATCATTTTCTCATTTCGTCATAGGTCTGATTTGTGATCTCTGAATTCACATGTTTTTTGTTCATTTAAGGGCTTAAGTCCGAATAGAAGCATATTCCAATATCATCAATTACATACCCCATAGGATACGTGTGTGGTATATTTACCTACATTTGGTTGATTTTTATGGTAAATGTAGGTGTATATAAATATGTATATATATATATATAGACCATACATGGATGGTATGGGATATCATAACTCACAACTGTAAACCCCTTCCAACTTGGATACATCTGATTTTATCGCATCCAACTGTTCAGATCTTCGCCCGCCGGACCAAACTCGAACTTTTTGTTCAACGCCCGGGGCAGGTGTTTTTTCCCGGCGATGTTTTTTCACGTTAGTCATTGACCAAACTCTTCAAATGAGCCTGGTGGAGGGAGAGGTGCCAAAAACTAGACCTGCATTTTTACCGATGTACCCAAAAACTACAAGGTGGGGCCCCTAATTGCGATCGTTATTTAAAAAAAGGGGGGTGAAAACTGTGGTCCTCCTATATTATTAGTAGGGTGAAATAACCACAAATACCCACTTATTTTCGGCCATTGATAGGGGGCTCATAAGTCTATAATTAGGGCAATCATAACTCTATATAGTTAGGGCAATCAATGCAATCACTTCAAAGTTAATGTCCTGGAAACAATCACATTATCCTTTTCTCGTTTGGCAGTTTTGAGTCGATGATTGATTTTCCGAAGTTCCCCTGGGATCTCTTAAAGTTACCCAGCAAGGTTGGAGGGTGTGGGCTTATTCCAAAAATATTGATACCCAAAAAGGACCATTTGGGTAAGATTTCAGTGCCCTAGGCATCCAATCACCTTAACTGAGACTGAGAATGGTAATGGAAACTAAATATTAAGCTGAGAAGGTGAGAAAAAACACCTCAATCATCATCTGAGACTATGATTGGATGCCTAGGGGTGATGTATATACCATGTTTCCTGATTTGAGGTCGTTTAATTTGGAGAACCACTATTTTGGATAAACAGCCGTATATCTAAAAATTGCGATTCAGTTTGTGTTGTCCCATTCAAGTGGGGGGGGGAAGATTCTTGGAACACAAGAAATGCAAGGCACCTTACCGAAATTGGACTTGCTTGGTTTGATAAGGTTGCTTGGTAATTGACTGTGTTGATAATGAATATCATTATTCAAATTCAAATGATAATAGATGGAAAATTGTTGATAAAACACATGATGTAGTATTCACAACAAACATATTTTGGGGTGGAAGTGGTATAAATGAGAAAGGATTAAGTAGAAAACATGTAATGGAAGGAATGAATAAATCATTAAGTGAGTAAGGGGCAAGGCTATTGATTCTTTGCATCGTTGTATTATGCAGGGGGAACTATAGGAAATACAAAAAATATATTATACCCCGAAACCATGAAACATGAAGGTTTTACACCCCCAATATATGGGGCTGTAACCCCTAAAAATGAAGGTTGTGGGTTCCCATGGTCTATAAATATATAGATATATAAAAATATTCATTAATATATGTTTTCCACCAGTGTCTTTTCGCAAAAGTCGCCCGAAGTCCAGCACTCAATCTCGCCAATTGAAAAAAAATGACATGCTAAAAAGTTGGTACAAGAAATGGTTTTGTAGGCGTTGTTGTTGTTGTTGTTGTTTTTTTTTTTAAATCCAATGATTTTATGTTTTTTGGGTATTCAAAACCAGGAAAACATGCATGCCACGACAATTACAGTATGACGTTTGATGCTCGCTATCGGTGCTGTCATCTTTTGAGGACAACAACATCATGGGAGTTTTTGGAAATTTCAACAGAAAAGTCGACATAGATATATTTTGTCAAATTCACACCAATGTTTCCATTGACATGGCCATGTCTCTCGAGAAGAAGAGGATATAAGTTGATACATACCTTCCAAAAATCTATAACACCGATATATCTTGGTATATAACCTATGTAATACTTCACCAACCCTAAACCGTTGGGCCTTTTTTTTGGGAGGTATCAAAAAATAGAGGTCCTTTGGGCTCTAGGTATAAACATGGGCTACCCAAGGTTTTCTTCTCAACCTTTCCGGAATCACCTCCAACCACTCCAACTCCAGCTCCTTCTGTCCTGAATCGTGTGGGCATTGCACGACAAAAAAACATACAAAAACCCTTAAATCACCATTACTGTATAGGTAAATTATCAGTCATGTATGACAAAACATGACTTTTTAATACTTTTTACATGGAGTAGAGGGGTGTATACATCTTGAATGGGCACATGTTCCATACTTTAATGTTCGCTTTTTTCTCAAAACCGAAGAAGACATCTGGATGGGAAATCTCGGCAACTGTCAAAAAAGAGCACCCAATCATCCGACACAACACAACCTTGAACAGCCAAACACCAAAGATTATCAAAAATTATCAAATACAGGGTCTCTATTTTCAACCAGCATACCTGTGTTGCGTATTCACAATCGCTGCTTCTTCTTGTTGCAAGTCATTGTGCCCTTCAAGTTCTTTTTCTGACACATTCATAGCCCATATGCTTAAAGATGTGTTTCACACGCTCACGAGATGGCATGAACAACTCTTACACCCAACAAACCAACAGAGCAAAGTTAGATCGTATCCGTCTCCCAACAGATTTGATGTAGAAGGGATCCCTTCTACCATCGCATGATCTCTTGAGTCTATTTGGGCAAATCATCTCTATATCTACTCAAACCCGCTCCGGAGGCCTTACTAGTTGGCTGTTAAACCAACCCAATTGAACAAGTCAACAAATGGATCCTTTCCCTAGTATAAGCGATGAACATATAACACATATTTGCAACCACCTAACCTAGTGGCAAAACACTTCCCCGAAACGGCATTCCGTTGGGAAGCTCCTTCTGAATCCAACATGAGGAACAAATCCTTGTAGTCAGAGACGGACTGATAGCCCTCAATTTTTCTCAGCTGGAGACTCGACGTTAGGTGCATCCGACATTGGCGACTCCGGAGAATGCAGCAAATTTACAGTCAAATCATTTTGCAAAAGGGTTTTGCGGCATATGTGTTCCATCAAAACATCACAAGTTGTGTTAGAGCAACTAACATTTGTTGCAGTTGAGAAAAGTCTGTTGCAGTTGAGAAACGTCACGTCAAGAAAACCAAAAAAAAACAACTACAAACATATTTATTTGCCAGTTGGTACTTTCAATCTCATTTAAAAGAAAATATAAGTCAACTTAAATCATGTTACCCAATCTTCGGGACGGATATGTTCAAAAAAACTATCGATGAAACCAGCAAACCTACCACCTACCATACCAAGTTCTCACCCTGAGGATCCCCAACCATCAGTTCCAAACCCAATGAAAACTCCTTCCTTCCAACAACCCATCCAATAGGCAACGTCGGCATCACAGGGTTTTCTCACGACTTGAGATTCGGGTTGAGGACTTTTTACTGCCTAACATGCCTAACCAAACGTGAAACCAAATCACCGTAATACCCTCATTTTTCCAAGCGAAGCGAAAAATAATAGTAGTTAAACACCAGCGCAATAGTCTCAAATACTTCTATAGAACGAAGTTTGGACGTGTTGTTGTTTTAATGAAAGGCCTCAAAAACTATCCAACAAATTATCTTCAATAGATCTTTTGTCCTCGAATGTCCCGAGGGTTTTTGTTGACTCTGAAATCACTGAAAAAACAGGTCTGCAAGAAAGGAGTTTAGTACAGAAAATACGGTTGATGAATCCGGCTTTAGCCCCGTTTTTCGCTTGCTAGTTTGACCCACTCACAATTTTTGGGTGTTCGGAACCGGATTGGTTACACCAAGAGTATGCATGACATCCTGAAAGTGCAAAGCTGTCCAAACCATCAACAACCTGAAATTACTGTACATTATTGTTTGTGGTTGGTCGTATTTTCACCAACTATCATGAAATCGTTGTATTCAATTTGCATCCCCTTACATCAAATTGTTGCGTTCCTCCAATTTGGGATATTAATGTTTTGCTGCAATCGAGTTATCTTCAAGTTGGACTCTTTTCAGGTCACCAAGCTTTGAAAAACATGTTCCACATTGTTCCACAAAATCTCTGACGTTTCTCGCAGTCTGAACGAACCTTCACTTGGATGAGCCAACAACATTCCAACAAACTTTCCTTGTGGTTTCAACCAACCCCTTTGAAACATAGGTATTAGTCAAATTGAATCATCTTCCCCAAGGTTTGCGGTGAACATAAAAAATAATTTGAAACCATATCTTCATGTCTGCATCCGGGATCCGCTCCGGTTCGCGTGGCGGATATTTGAAACCACCGCCTTGAGGGCTTGGACTGAGGCTACGGTAGCCACCTCCCACCAGGAAATAGATGGCATTATCAAATTTGATTAAGGGGACTATTATAACAAAAAACACCATCATCCCCCGGGGTTTTGGGGGGTACCCTTGGATTCTCATGTGAAAAAAAAGACACCTCCGACATGAGCCCAAAAAAAGTTCTCGGAAAAACGCAGTCCTCTTGGTTGATGCTGCCCTTCTGGTCAGCGTCAAATGCATGTAAGACCATTCGCATGCGGTCATCATGATTCCCATTCAAGAAGTAGGCCAACCTGTTCGGTTCCATCACAGCAAAAGCTTTCAGAATGACATCATCTTCAATTTTCCGGTTGCTGCAAGCATAATGACATGAGATTGCCCAAAATCAAAGGACCTGTCATCTCCTCTCCAAAATGAAGTGAACAAATTCCAATCATCTGAATTATATCATTGGCAGGATCAAGAGCTTCTAGAAACATTACAGGCAATGGGCATTCTCCAAGAATTTAAAAAATGGCCCCACGAATTGAAAACATCGAAAACATGAAGACTTCCTGTGTTTTCAAAGAAATTCAGAGGCAAACCTTATCCAAGACTCACCCAATTTGGTCTTTAGCACAACACATCATCAAGGTTTACGGCTCTTCCGGGGATTTGACCAGATGAAATGAATCGAACCTACTTCCTTTTTTGGTCCAACCTCTTCCAACTACCACATCTGAAAACCAACTTACAAAAAACCCTCCGGAGAAAAAAACCTGTCACCATAGCCTTGCGAAAGGAAAATACCCAATCATCCCATCATCCCTGGTTTAAACGGAGTCGTTTTCCCAGCCAGGCTATGTTTATTTTAACCGGATTGTATATGAATCATTTCTTATCCCTACCAAGTGGATTGCACCTCACCAATGGATGAGACAAATCACCAGGACCTTGGCCCAAGGTGGTGAAGATGCAGCCGGGTAGACAACTGATTGGTTGGTGAAGATAAAGGCTTGGTAAAAAAAAACAACACGACCTCTGAGATTCACATACCTAGACCTTCCAGTTTGGGTGCCAAATGGTTCCGTTTCAGGGTGCCAATTTACCATCCCTTAAGGGTTTCATTGGCACCCCTTGGAAGGTGCTGGTAGGTTTGTTGAAAAGCTATATGGTAAAAAGAGATTGGTGAAGAGTGCGGCAATGAGGGTTGATTTGATTGCTTCATATTCAGATCTTGGGAGATACACTAAACACCATCCAAAACTTTCAGTGAAACATGACAGTCGTGGTGAGTGTACACAGTTCCTTGAACACTAGAAAAAACAACACGTTCTTCCTCACAGTTCGAAAACGTACCTTTAGCAAACAAGGGTCATGATGAAGTACCAACTGCAAACAATATCCTTCAGTAAGTTTCTGGAAAATCCCTCAACATTACCATCTAGTTGGTGGTTGAACCAACCCATTTGAAAAAAATAGGTATTAGTCAAATTGGATCATTTCCCCAAATTTTGGGGTGAAAATAATCCAAATCTTTGAAACTATATGGGTGTTTCCTTCCTTTAATGGTGGTACCCCCAAAACACCCCCAAAATGATCATTTTTAGTAGGAAAACTAATCCATGGTTGTTGGGGAAACCCACCATTTTAGGAAATCCCCCCCCATATGTTTCAACATCTCCCCTCCCCCATTCTCGCCGCAATCGGGTCATCCGGAGTCATCCATGGTCATCCCATCCATGCCGCCGGCTGGGGCATCCCCGACTGACCCCAGCAGCATTGCCCCAAAGACCTTTCAACTGTTCGGCGAAGGCGGCACCGATTTCTGACCTTGGAAATTTGGAGATCCAACAAATAAAGTCCCACAGTCCCGCTGGGCCCTGGAATCGCGGTTATAAATGGGGTTCATAACCCATTTATAAATGGTCAAAATAAATGGGTAACTTGAGGTTATAACCCTACTTATAGGGGATATAATCCCCCAGTTGTAACTGGTAGGGGCCCCATCTTGCATGGTTAACTCGTAACATGTTTCCTTTGGGGATACTGGCTCTCCCCTATCTTCCCAGGACACTGGCTCAATCTTCACCAAAAATGACATGATTTTTGTGTCAAGCAAATTTGGATTTTTATGTTAATACTTTGAGTCCTTCACTTGACATTATGACTGGGAAGGGGGAGTATCACAGTATTGACATGAAGGTTGCTGTTTTTTTTGTACATGTTAAAGTCAATAAACCAGTGCCATGGATTCCTACTAGTTGTTTCCTGGATAAGAACGGCTTTGTGATTGCAAACGCATGCAAAAGCAAAAGTAAATATTTTAAGTAAATAAATAAAAAAGCAACACTAAAACACAAGCATAAATTCTGCAGAAACATGTTCAAACCATCTGCATTGAAAATAGACATGTTTTGTGTGTGTGTGTGTGTGTGTTCGGAGCCGCCCTATACACCAAGGCTGGATAGGTTCAGCAGTCCTAGGTGTTACACAAGGCCCAAGATGTGTTCTGCTCTTCTGTAGTCACCCTCCCACTCAACATGAGCGGCTGGGTTGTGAATAGAAGAGAATGGATGTATTGGGATGTATTGATGCATGAATGGATGCATTGATTTTGACTCAATAGAACTGAACAGCCAAATCTTTGAATGTGTGACCTGCAGGGACAAGGCAATGTGATGTGGTACAAAAATAGAAAGTACATATTTGGGAAACTGGCAAGCCCTATTTAAGCTAATTCCCTTGCTAAAAGTCTACCTTTTACCCTGTTAAATGATGCACTAAGTAGGTTCCCTAAGGTTTGCAAACAAATAGGTTCATCTTATTTTGGAGATCTGCTAGGGTCATTCTTAATGCCTTACATCACCCAAAAATTAGCTGTGTGTGTGTTCGGAGCCGCCCTATACACCAAGGCTGGATAGGTTCAGCAGTCCTAGGTGTTACACAAGGCCCAAGATGTGTTCTGCTCTTCTGTAGTCACCCTCCCACTCAACATGAGCGGATGGGTTGAAAATTAGAAAGAGCATTCAGCAGCTTCATGAAGTCTGGCCTTAATTCACATATTTCACCAACCTTTCCCTGAAAATAGCCGTGGATTTCCCTTCCCACACACTATGCCATTTTGAGGGCCAAGAGGTCAGTTCGTGAGGGCGCTTTAATTTGACGAATGCGTGCTTCACATTGACGCAAGAGGAATCACCTGACTGGATGTACAAGTGAAAACGCTGTAATTGCCCCAATTCCCAACATGAATGGAAATTGTTTTACCACTGACCTTCCACTCCTGTTTTTTTCATGTCGTTACAATTGTTATTTCTATCAAATTACCCTCCCTGAAACTAACAGTTTGCACCTGAAAATGGATGGTTGGAATACGATTGTTTCCGTTTGGCATTGCCTCTTTTTCAGGGGCTTCTTGACTATACAAGTCCCATGGATCCTATGGGGTAGGAGCTAGGATTCCCTTAACAAAAGCATGCCCCAGAACCAACTTTTCTACAAGAGGCTTTACTTTCATCGCCAGGTCGTTGCCATCGTGAAAAGACCTGAGATAGCTGGAAATCCACCATGAATGTGGATGTAGTATATATGAAAGTCTATTCAACATGAGGATTGACGGCCAGCTCTTTCTCTGTTCTGTTGGAGGGTATCAGACAAGTATCAAAGTCTGTATTGTTTTCTTTCTGAAATCACTTCAGATTGACAACAAACAGCAAGCCTTGACGTCTTGTTGCTTCTCAATTAAAAAGTCAGTACTTGCTGGAAAAACTTCCATCATTCCATCTCATCCCCCTTTTTTGCCAAACATCAAGTTCATGCTACCGAACTCCCAAAAGGAAGGAGTCATAGCGGCTACCTACCCAATGATTCAAGGACTCCTCCAGCTGCGTGTGTGGACCCAACAGTAACAGCTATGCATGTGGAAAATCAAACGTTAGCATGCGATTTTTGTGGAAGCATTAACGATGATACATAGAGGTATGTAGGCAGACATATGTAGACTTCAAAGATTCTGTTGATCATCGAATTTTTTCCGGCTTCAACACCTCATGGAAACACAAGAAAGCTTCTGAATTCACAAATGTCACAAAGGTAGAAGTGAAGTCTGGCCAAATGAAATCATATTTCACCAACCTAGATTTCCCTGAAATAGCCGGTGATTTCCCTGCCCAAAGGCTACCTTTTGGGGGGCCAAACTTGCCAAATGAAGTGTATATATGTATCATGTCACTGGAAATGACATTGTTGGGAGGTTATCCAAATCATCTTTGGAAACAACCAAAACAGAGCCACATTACTTTCCATTGAATCCTGCTTGTTTCATAAAGATTCCTATATCATTGGTTCATTTTAATCCCGAAACACACCTGGGGTAGTATTTTTTTTCATCCCCAACAAAAAAAACTAAACAACTCAGGGGTTTGTTTGTTTGCATGGAGCTCCATTGACGTGAAACTCGTAAGCCTTCCTTTTTGGGATGATTTTTTTTGAAAAAACAAATTGACCCAAAATCATCCCGGTTGGGAAAAAAAAATGGGTAAACAAACCCTCCGATATCAACTCTAGCGTTAATGTAGCGGAGTAGCCGTTTAACAAAGGGGAAGGTAAACAGGTTAATAATGTTTAATCACTTGTATACCTCAACTGTTTTGGGGAGGGAGGGGATTTTTGATGAATCACTTCCCCAGATTTACACAGTTGGATCATGAGTCAAGAATCGAATCATCTGAAAAAAACACCTCGGACTGAACATATCTCCAATCTTGTCATTTCATTCCCCACCCCCAAAAAAAAATATATCATCTGAGAGACTTGAGTTTCTGCGCCGCCTCGGGCGAACAAAAACAACAAAAAGAAACAAAGCTTGGGGAAAATCTTCCATCTCTCATGGGTGTGTCAAGAGTGCCACTCGTGCTTGCCACCTTTAAAAAACAGAAAAAAAGGTGTCGTTCATTTTTGCCATGCATTCCCCAGCGGTCACAAAAAAGAGACTTGGTGGATCCACGAGGTTCCGGGGGATCCTGAAGAATGGAGAGATATTTTGGCTACAGAAAAACCTCAGCTGCACAATGGGTTTCCTTCAAACATTGTCCTAGTTCTACTGCCTCACGGCTTGTGGGAGAGAGAGTTGTTTTGCAAACAGCAGCCAGGAAGACTCGATGATACAATGGCAAGGAATAAAAAAACATGTGAATATCTCTGGCCAGAACCGAGAATCTGAGAGGTATATCAGCTTTCTTTTGGAAGTTACAGGAATATACAGTATTATACAACATTCTTATGCAGAATGTTCATGTTACTTACCTGCTGGCTGATTGAGGTTTTGCACCACCCAGTCCAAAAAAATATGGTTGGCTATTAAACAGAACTTCTCAACTTGTATCACTTCACCAGGTGGATCTATTAGTTTCATCTCACCATACCTTACCCAAATTGCTCATCCCTTTCCCCTCACCGACTAAAACGTTGGTTGGTCAATCTGAGTGCTCTCACTGTGAGGCGTTGGATACTCTTCAACTTCTCGTAAAGCTGACGCACGTTTGGTCCCTTCGGTCAAAGTGCCAACACATTGAACGACGTAACTATGTAACACCCCCCCAAAAAAAGGTTGGATAGTTTGAAAAACCCGTATCTTTTTTTCTTGCATGATTGATTATTTGTCTTCCACAAAACACATCCGGGGAGGGGAAGAAATTGAAAAAACTGAGAACAAACATACATACATGCTTTTCTTTCGTGATTCTGTTGGGCCCACCTTTTTGGGATGGTGATCGCCAAGTAGGAAAGGTTGTGTGCCGCTCTTATCGGATCCCCATGGGGTTTCGGGAGGTTTTTGTCTCCCTACATTTAATTGCCAAACAAAAATTCAACCATCCATGTAGGTGGGAAATATACCCATCCATTCTGGGCAATTTGTTTATATTATAAATCCTTTACCTGAATTGTTTCGGCCAGTTCTTGGTAGGATTCCCTTACCGTTCACCTACCTTTTTGGGGTGACCATTTCGGCGGGAAAGGTGGCGGAAAATGGCCTAGAAAAATACATGGATGGTATTGGCATACATCTAACGGGGGTCTGCCGGCTTGGCTTTTTAAAGGCCAGGATGACATGGGATGTTTTTTTGTCGTGAACATTTTCCCAAAAATAATTTGCCGTCTTAATTCGATTCAATCTTCTACTTGGTGGTTGATACAACCCATTTTGAAAAATAAAAGGTCCAAAATGGAGATCTTCCCACATAGGGGTGAAAATACAAAAATATTTAAAACCACCACCTAGTCTTCGTCGCCATCAGCTTGGAAGTCTGAGTAATTCAATCATTTGAAAGTCCATTCACTCCTTGCGATGATAAGCTTTCCCTTCAGTATTCTAAACATATGAGTATCCGGCCAAAACATTCACTAAATCAGAGAGTATCAACGAAAACATATGGCCAAATATTCCATTGCCAAACAGCCAACGGATACGTTTTTTCGACATGAGGTTTCCCGGTGACTCTCAGGGATTCTTTTTTGCCAACGACGAAGACATGGACGCCCCATCTGGTTGGTGCAAACAAGGCCCTTATAAATCTGAAAAAGTTGAAAAGAAGGATCTGGAAGACGTTGCATCTCCACTTTTTGTGTTGGACGCTGTGAGAACACGTTTTCGCCAACCAATGACATTAAACCATCTCTAAAAAGTTGTCCAAAAAAGGCAGCCAAAACTTTTCAAATCACCAGATTTCCCGAGCTCTTCCAGAAATGTCGAGTCATTTCGAGAGGATCCGAGATTCAAAAAAAATACCATATCTTGGGGCTGTTCCGTCATGGCCCAAAAACACGACTCTAAATTCACTTTTTAAAAAAAAGTCAGACATTAATACTGTGGTTAAAAAAACATTGAAAATCTGCTGATACTCACGGCTAAGGTGTCTATGTAGATGCCATTACACTTCCCCGTTTCATATTTGCAAAGAAAAAATGGATGGATGTCCTTCACCCTACTTCACCAGCTTTTCAAGAATCTAAATCGCTCCTGCCACACACCAGTCTACTTAGATGGCTAAAAACCCTGCTTTAAAAAAAATATCAGTCCAAAGGAGGAAATCATCTTCAATGTTAAAAAAAAACATATCTGACATCTTATTGAAACCAACCAGCTTTTCCACCACGAAAATTCTCATGAAACCTTCAAGTCCTTCAGAACCAAACCCTTCTCTTCAAGGTGATATGCTACCCCATCACCACCGGCTAAAACCACCTCCACCACACGATGTGGAATCTGAAGTCGTGTACAGTGACGATGGGTATCTTTGGACAAGGATCCTCAGGGAGGTTTTCAGGACCGCCATTTCTGCAGGTTTTGGAGTACTGCTAAGGTGGAGAATAATCACGGAAATGGAGGTTTGTCACCTATATGGAGAAACATATAGAAATATACCTACTAGGGTGTCCAAGGAAGTTAGTAACTATACGTTAGTAAGTTGGTTTATTTCACCTACTTAGGGGACGTATCCAAGCTACTTATATAGGGGTTATAACCCATTTACTAAGTACCAGGGGACATTCCAGTAGACTCTCCAACAGTGTCAAATTCCAGGCCCTTGGAGGATTCAGGTAATATAGAGAGGATGGGATTAAAAACCACCGAAACTTATATGAGGTACGGACGAAATTTTGGTGCCGCAAGGGACATAATGACCCTCTCAATATTTCTTTGGTCACACCTAATTCTGTCCGATCCTGCAATGATGAATTCCAATCAAGTAATATTCACAGGGTTTGGGAATGATAGCCACCCAAAAAGTGGCTTCTTTTAGGAACTCGTTTTCAGAAATGTTCTTTAAGAACTCTGGAACACCGCTCTCCAGGACCCATAAGGAATGCATGGTGTTTTGACATTGTGGCAATGGGTCAATATGCCAAAACATGTCCATGTCCACTGGATGGGTTTGGAGGATCCTTCTATCAAATATTCAATCATATTCAATCTATGTAAGACTATTGATGGAAGAATCCTGGCTTAACCAACTACATGAAATACTTCATAGGTTTGGGTAAACTATAAGACCCCATAGCATCCATGTATGGTATATTTACCTACATTTCCTATGAAATTCAACCAAATGTAGGTAAATATACCCTCCTCCCATGGATGGTATCGGTAGTGGAAGGTTTGCCTTGCCACACCACACTTAAGGAGATCGATGTTATTCATCCAGTGTGGTGATCTCTGGATTTCAACAAACCATCAACAGTATGATCAATACTTACATTTTCTTAAGGTGGTTGGGAAAAAACATATTATATACCCAAATAGTGGTTTACTGGTGATTCACATTGATTCACCATGGTAGAAACTAAAAAGTCGATTAAACAAACAAAAAAAATGCATACATGTGTATACAGTTTGAGCACGTCTATCTATACAAACAATCTACAATCTATTAAATCGGATCTGACACCTCAAATCTTTTGTCAATTTTGGGGAGAATCGTCCCCCATACTAAACCACCATAATATGAAGGGATGAGGTTCACTTGTAACCTTCGGATACCTCACCCCATCCTCCACACCTATCCACCAAGTGACGCGAAAGGCCACGGAGTTTCTCCACTGGATGAGCCTACTGCTTGTGATCAGCAGGATGAAATGACATCGTTGGAATTTACAATATGAACTTAAAATAACATCTTCAGGAAATTTCCCGGTTGAACTACCAATCAAAGAAACTCTTATTGGGTGTTGCATTCAAGGTTGCACATGATTCAAACTGACCATAAATTAACATGATTTGTTTTTACTCCCGCGTCTGAAGTTCTTCGAAACATCCCATGTCAAATTGGTCTCCACAGCTCCAACAACAAACAAGTGGAAGATGCCAAAACCTTCATTTACATAATGCCTGGACCTATCTTTTCCGTAAGAACCTGATGAATTTTCAGAAATCATACCTTTAGTGATACAACCAGGAGGTATCACATAAATAGGAAGGACATCTATAATGCGTCCCAAGGTTGATCAACATACCCTAAGGATCATGGGTGAACCTCCAATGGAAGGGTGAACGAACCTATATGACGCAGGGGTAGGGTCCTCAAAATAGCCAGTTTTTGAAGGGTCAGGATACTTAGGGTACTAGAAAAACCCAAACTATCATGATGTGTGCGTATCGCTTTCCCATAGCTGCCAGTCATTTGAGTGGCATCGCGGGGACCACACCGAGTAGTTCAAAATATCTATAAGAACAAACTTTCGGATACACCAGAATGAATTGTTAGTCAACTTGTTTGCCTAAACCATCCTTTAAAAACCAAACTTCTTGTGAATGATACGATACGTGACCTGTCAACCATTGGGAAAACTGATGCATGTTGGTGTTTTACATCAATTCTAGCTTTTTTTGTGGTAAATAACTTGGTTTTTAGGTGGCCAAAACATGCCAAAACCTTTACTTTTCATGGTTTTGGGGGCTCATGGTAATGAAAATCACCTGTCATCAAAAAATCAGACAGGCTTAGTGACACCAAAGCAACCAATTGGTTGATAACTAAGTCAATATACAGTAGCTATCTCCTTACTGGAGGGTTTCCTCAAAAGGTTCCCTTCCGCTTGAGCCTCTGTTGTGGTTCCTTTCTTGGGCACCACAGGCCTCTGGTAGAATCAGCTGGTGGTGATATGGGTGTACGGCTTTTTTTTTTTTCGGAATTGGAGCTTGAAGGTGTCACTTGACCATGTTGCAAACAACAAACAAACATGGTGTTTTTTTCAAAAAGGTCACGTGGCCACGCGGTTCAAATGATGTTGATGATTTTAAAATTTTGGAGCATGTTGCAAATGGTTTATTTGCATACACTCGGAAAAAGCGAGAGTTGAGTAAGTTGGTAGGCAAACACATGTACAGTGAGGATATCAGTCACAAGTGAATCAAGGAGTTAGAACAAATGGTGCAGACCTTTTTGGTCTCTGAAAGGCTCGCAAACCTCGAACAAGTCTATCAGTGATTATCTGGAGACATGTCACGGGTCAATTCTGACGGCTGTTAAACTTCAGGATACCCCAAATTGAAATATATCTAATTATTATATGTATTGAATTGCATTTAAAGAAATGGGTCTACATTTCTTTATGCTGCATATTGTGCACCAACAACCATAGGATTGGATGGATTTGGGACTTCTTGATGTTTTTTCATCACTAGTTCAAACCCATATAGTGACGGGACGTTTTTTTTTGTACAAATTCACTCTCAAGTTCTTAGTTGAGTTCTTAGTCTTAGTCATCTTAGATAGGGAGTTGGAAACATCTTGAAGTCTTAAATGTGTATCCAGTTGTAGAATCTTTAGCAACACAAGTGACACTCAACACGTTACCATGGAAAAGAAACCACCCACATCTTGAGCCCCCGGCGGTGCAGGAGTTTTGGCCTCATCATGTCGGGAAAAACCCACATCAGCAGTACAAGCTAGGAAAATTTTAGACACAGTTTACATCCTGGAAGATTAACATGGATGTTTCCAAAAATAGTGGTACCCCCAAATCATCCATTCCCGTTATTTTTGGAAACACCTACATGCAATCCAAACATTTTTCGCTGTTATGTATTCTAGCCAAACGAGACTGTTGAGACTATGTCAAAACCTCTGAGCAAAAAACTTCAGGCATTTACCAACCCCCCCCTCGGAGATGTTGTTGCTTATCCCAACAAGGCGGATTTGTTGACATCTTTCTTTCCACCGGCTTTTTTGCTATGGGGGTGTACTACGCACCTTACTGGGAACTTTAAGTTTGGGGTGTACCGCACTGAGCAGCCCAAACACGTGCTGCGCTGTTATGCAAGACCTTCAAGTCGAACAAAATGGGATCAGCCAGGACCTTGGCTGACTGACTGACGCCCGGGGGTCTGGAGGTGCTGGAGAGTGATGTGGAAACACCAAACGACCGAAGCAAACCCCTGAGCCTTCCCACATCCACTCGACTGATCATTTCCTTAGCGACTGTGCAACTGTCAAACATACACATCATAAAACATGTTTGAGAAAGATGTAGAATAACATAACATAACTAACATAACTGATCATTTTTGTCTATTGAAATGGAGAATACACAAAACATATCTCCAAACTATTGCACTGCTGCATTTCTGTAGCTTGTTCTTCGATGTCGCAGACTGTTTCGTGTTTCTTGTCTTTTTTTTGAAGCCATAAAAATGGTAGACAATCCCCTTAGTTGGTGGTTTCAACCTGAAAAATATGCGTCACAATGGCGTGTCAATTACCAAGAAAAAGGACAACCACCACCCTGGCAATTCTGCGATCGTGACCCTTTTTTGGGATGGTGATATAAGTGACCCTTTCAACTGCGGTGAATCGTGACCCCCAACGTTTGGGGATGAAAAGGTCGCGACCTGAATTACCTGGATAGTAAATTCTCCCCTCAGCATCCCAGGTCTCCCGGTCTCCCTGGGTTGCCGCACGCGCTTGGTGAAACCTTCCCGCTTCAACCATTCCATCCGCTCGTGCACCGCCATATCCTCCACATGTTGCCGCAAAGGATCCTGGTGGGCGGGTTTTTTCATAACGGAACAATGGAGAATTCTGTACCCAGATGCTCTATGTATGGTATATTATACCTACAGTTTCACTTAAATTTATGGTAGATATCCAGTAAATATTCCATACATGGAGCATTCTTCCGTGGGTGAAATTTGTCATGAATCATGTTTAATTACACCCCTGGATGAAGGCGATTCCGGCCTCGGAAACCAGGATTTTTTTGTGGCGAAATGTGAGTCTTCGGGGGGTACAGTATCCTTTGTAAAATAAAACTGACATTTGCCTACATGCTTCACTTTCAATCAGAATTGATTTGGGATGGTTTAAAACACCCAGTTAAAAAAAAAAACATGCTTGTTAAAGCTGAGAAGTTGGAGCCAACTTTCACTAAGTTGGAAACTTGCCTTAAACAAACAAAACATGGAACATATCCAATGTGAAGCAAAAATCCATATCTACAAAAAATTATCAAAAAACAATCCTGCATCATCATCTTTTCAAAAAATACCAGAAACAAAACATAAAAAACCATCAAATTCACTCAACTCCTTCCAACCCCCCTCCCGAAACCTTCACCCTCCACTGTCCCCCTTTTGTCGGGTCTACGCCTCGTGCGTCTTCTTTGCGATGAGTCTCGGCTCGTCGTTACGTAACAAGGCGGGTGCGGATTGGGGCCTCCTGTTGGAGCAGCGGAGTGACCATGGGAAGCTACTTGGATGTCACAGGAAGATACACCCTGGAAGATTAACATGGACCCTACAAATCACCCATTTAGAAAGGAAAATCATCTTCCAAACCTCCATGATTATGGTCCATGTTAATCTTCCAGGAAGTTAGGATCAATGGTTAGTAATTAAGTAGGTTATAAGTTATAACCCCAATGCCAAGGAATACCCCAATTTATAACGAAAGGTTATATCCCCCATTGATCCTAACCATTTAATGACTAACTTCCTGGAACATCCAAGGAGCCATAAAATGGCCTTATAAAACAAATGGGTTTGTTTCTAACTGGGGTTATGTAAGTTCACCCAACTTATAGGAGCTATATCTATATATATATATATGTAACATATGTTTTATAAGTGGTGTTCTTGCGGCCCCACTTTGGACATATAGTTGGAAGACGATTGTCTTGTTATCGGGGTACAGGCTGATTTTCAGGGGTCATAGCTGTTAGTTTTAGGGTTGAAAAGTTGATGAAAGTTGCATGGGATTGGATCCTTTTGTCAATTATATACTCTTAGAAATTCTTTGTATAGAGGAATCAACTGAAACAAAATGTGTTAAAATGAACTAAGCAATGCAATATTATCTTAGTGATGTGTCAAACAGTACAAAGCATTCTAGCAATTGCAGGCCAACACACATGATGTCAGCAGCAACCCCTTTTTTTCCCCCAAATGGGGCGAATAACAGGATTTCCTATGATAAGAGTTGTTACAACACATGATCTATTGTGCTATGTGCTATAAATACAGTGTATATATATAACATACTTAGTTACTTAGTTGCACTTACAACACACACACACACACACACACCTATAAATGTAATATACAAATATGTTCTCAATGATACATGAATACTTCATATGATGCCCAAATCCGCATAGTCGGGGTCAGTATCATATGTATCATCCCCTAACCAACGCCTTTTGCCCGAACACATGGTTATGCAGATTGCATTGCCCCGTCCTTTGCCGTACAGGAGCGTCTTTCCGGTGCCTCGGCATGAGTCGCGATAGTGAAATTCAACAAAGCCCAAGAAATCTTGGATTTAAACAGTGAACCAACATGTACAGTATAATATGTATAGGTATATCATATCGATCTATATTTTGTCATATGGAATAACATTTAAACATCAACATGTTTTACCTCAATTGTTTATATGCCCCTTTGATTTTAAGATACACCCCAACAAAAACTTGGACAAACAACTGCAGAACCAAAAACAAAAAAACAACACACACACACACACGAAATCATCTCTTGATGTTGAAACTCCCCGTCACCTGCACCCTGCCCCCAGCCCGACTATATACACCTTTTGTCAATCCTTCACGCAGCATCGCGCAGTTTGTCGGGGAGTTCCCCCTTCCATCCGTGATGGAAAGATCACAACCAAAACACAGGAAATTTGGACCTGACTTAGTCCAGAGTCCAAACCTGTATGGGAAAAGGGGAGCTTTTTGGTTCTTCTAGGTGGTTGGATGCACCCCACCAAACATCATTTGTCATTGAACTACGATCTTTGCTGGTAAAACACATCACAACAAACTCAACTGTGTCCACCATCTAGATTTGTGGAACAAGCTCGAAAGACACTGAGGGTATTCTGGGCAAATCATAATTCCATTTCCATTTTTTTTCCGCTTCCAAGTACCAGAGAAGCTGTACTACAAGTAGCAATGCTATATAAAACTTGAGGGTCTCCAGCCAGGTACCCTCAACACATCAAACCCAGAAATTCCCAGTGCAAGGCGCCAAGGCTTTTTTTGAAAGTTTTCAAGGCTGCCAAGTGGCAAAACATCACCATCGATAAATCCAACATTAGTTCAAATGCTTGGGCTCATCACTCTTCAATAAGGAACGTTTCTTCTGCAACTTCTGCATTGGTGGCTCCTGAAATCCAGTTGAATGTATACAGCATGCCGCCTTTTTTTTTGCAAATCTTTTTGGAGGGACTGGTGATGATGCTGATCTTTTTTCCCAACCAAGCAACAAAAATACATGATTACTGTGATGCCATTCCAACTCATCTGGCCGAAATTATGATAACCTGGATTTTCCTGAAATCTTGTTAGTTCCCATTTCCCTTCCTCGAATCCGCTAGGTTTTGTTCGTGAAAAACTAAGAGTTCCCCTCCTGAAAAATGCTGGCAATGGTCTCGACCATGTTCCTTTTGGGTTGCGGTCTATTTTCAGGGGCAAACTGCCGTGCTGTTAGTTTTTAGGGTCCCGGGAAAATTTCGATTCCATACATAGCCCAGGTAGGTTTCAGGTGCCCGGGAATCCCTAGCCACCCATCCACCCATCCACTGGTCCAGTCCTGGTTGCCCTCACCTTGTGGCAAGAAAAGCCCACGGCTCAACACATCCACCGCGGCATCGTGCACCTTTTCCCAGCCATGGAAACGACCACGTTGACTCAAGGCACCCACAGCATTGGGGAAGGCATGGTGCAAGTCCTGATGTTTTGGGAAGTGGACAGCGACAACAACAACGACAACAACAACAACAACAACAACAACAAAAAAAAAAAAACAATACAAGAAGAACAAACTACCATCATGATTCATCATCATCATCATCATCATCATCATCATCATCATCCTTAATTTTCATCATTCCAATCTCTTGCCATTAGTATCAGCTTCCTCAGTCCCGCCACCGAAAACTCAAATGGAGTTTTCAAAAAACGCCCCAAGCCATGGAGATTTGGTAGATGGATGGTGTTTCTTGTTTAACTGTTGAACCAACGTATACTTTTAAAACTATGTTAGTCAAATCTGGATCATTTTCAAGAAGCCAGGGGGTATTGCAATGAAGTTAGAAAGTATTTGAAACTAAACCAACACCTCTATTTTTTTGACCTTTGCAGGGATTCCAACTCTTTTGTAATTCAGGTCAGGAAGGTAGGCTGACTATCCCTGGATTCATTTCCATCCACTAACTTCTCCAAGGGTCATGGAAAAGCATCTCGTTGAAGCGATGTCGACCGCCCAACAAGAAGGCCATCACCTTGCTCAGCACTGGATAACCTCATCGTTGTGTATGTCGACGTGAAACAAACAAACAAACAAACAAACAAACAAACAACCAACCAAACAAACAAACAAACAAGCAAGCAAGCAAACAAACATTCAGCAAAGATTGGGAAGGGGAGGAAACACACAAGCTGATGATGATGATGATGATGATGATGATGATGATGATGATGATGATGATTGATGACACCTTGACTGAAATATTACACTGTTTTTCATCAACAGTAGAAAGTGCTTGGCTTCCGTGTATTGATCTCATAGGCCTTGCACATCCCCATGTTTTCAGGGTACCTGCGTTGACCCCAAAAAACACCCGGGCTTCCAGCATCTTATGATGCGAGATTTCAAGGGAAAATCTCCCCAGCATTCTAAAAACCTACCCATCCAAACGAGTCTTTTTCAAAAAAAACAACAGATCTTGAGTTTGTTCAACATGCACTTGTAGAAGAAATCTCGGAAAACAAGTGCCATTGAAATATAAAACTTGGCTACTCAACTTTTATCATGAGTTGCGTTGAAATTTATGGTCTCCGCATGTGGATTGCACCAAAAAAACTGGGTGAAGGAACAATGACATAGTGGTCAGTGCCGAATCCAAGTCAGCCCAAAGATATTGTCTATACTCTTTAGCTTATCCATGACTGTAAGAATCGAAGGGAACAACAGAAAAGCAACTGATGCAAAATATAGGCAAATATATATATGCCAAATCACCACCCTCAATATGTCATGTTATTTTAGGACCCTGCTGCCCCATGCAAACTTGGCAAACTTGCCCGAATCCCTCACGTTATAATTTCAACCATGGCACTACGGGTAGGATTCTCGGCCAAGAACTCGTTCCACCAATGGGAATGATTGAAGTTGGTGAAGAACGTCCAGGCAATGCTGAAGCCAGTTCGACAAGCAATGGTCCTCGTTGACATGAGGAATTTGATGACCAAGAAAATATACGGATAAATATTTATTAATCTAGTTGGTGGTTTCAAGCCCCTTTGAAAAATATTAGTCAAATTGGGAATCTTCCCCAACTAGGGGTGCACATATAAACATGTTTGAAACCATTATCTATAGTAATACGTTTGTTCAAAACTTGTCACCAATTTTGTGGTTTTACAAATTTTAAGATTGAAAAAAAAACCTTCATCAAAACCAACACGCCACATCAATCCACATCATTTTTGATTAGCAAAATGTTCTGCATCTTTTTGGTTGGTTTTCCTTGCAAACTTCCTAAAGGCACCGCAGGCATTTTTCGTCATCCAAGGATCACAGGCAAGAAAAATCGCCAGCCCTCAGAGATGGGTCTTCCAAGTGGCCAGGTGCCAAGAAGCCACACACCTGGGTTCGCCAGAAATGGCGTCAGGTCAAGGGGGGGTTGATGGTTGATGCTCCGAACCACCTTAGACTCCCTTCATACTGTTGATGGAAGAAATCCTGCACCAGTTGATATGGTAAATATCCCAGGTTGTGTTGGATTTCTTCCATCAACAGTATCTCTTCTGGATTCTTGTGGGAAAATACCACCCAAAGTAGGGGTATTAAAGTAGGACTTGAGGTTTTAGGCCTAGGTTTCAGCTTAAGCACCAACCATAAACACTGATTATATACAATAAACGTTTGCGAGTTGTGAATCCTGAGAGGTCTCAAATACTTTTGCAGATCTTGGTCTGCGGGAGATCCTGGTGCAACGTTTACTCACAACATCTCATTGCTAGGGGACCTGGTGCTGGAAAAACATCTTGCAGAAGTTTGTATCTTGTACGTCTTGTAACCTCTCTTCTATCAACAACTCCATTGATGGAATACAGAAAATGGCATGCATGTCACTAATAACCATGACATCAATAATCAAACATCAGATAAGGAGAAAAACACACATGCACTTTAAGTGATCTTATATCATCCACGTTTTTTTCCGAAACAAACAAACAAACGTGAAACATCCATCCAAGACACAGCTCCAAAGGCTCGCCAAGAAAAGGCAATGACGAAGACGGTTGGGAACCTTACTTTGAGCTATACTGGTTGGTTTCATAGGGATCCTTACATGCAGCATCCAAACAAAAAAAAGGTTCTTTAATTAATAGGGATCCTTACAATGGTCTATCATAATCCTCATATAGCATATATAATTGGGTGGTATAATCCGATATAGTGCCCGAAAAACAACCAGTCTTTTTTTCATTGCTGAGATGATAAACCCATCCGTAGAAAGAATGTTTCAGTCTACATGTTCTTTGTTCACATGCACGTGCACGGTCGACAAAGGAAATAGAAGATGAACCATTGGCAGAAGATGTATTATATCCTACTATTGAACAAAAGATCTGTAGAATTTCAACTTGAAACATTATCTCAAACAAACGTAGGCCCAAACAAAAAAATACAAAACATCAACCCAAACATCACCCAAACTTTTCTTGATCTCTCCCCTTTTCAACACCAAAAATTGCCTGCTTTCCAAGCAACCCACTTGCCCCAAAAGTCCTTGTTGCATTTGCCTCCTGCACCTTGATCCGGGAAGTTGGCGTACCAAAGGCAGGCAAATAAGGCACCAGAATCATTGGCACCGACCCAATGCCACAATGGCACCAAAGGCACCGTCAACCAGCCATACCACTTGTCAGTCCATTCCTGGAAAACGCTGAGATGACGACTATGAATATGTGAGGTCTGCAGAACGAAACCAAACGTAGGGTGAAGTTTGGTGTGATAGGAAAAATATCAGAATGAATATGGTACAAGATAGTTCACAAATATTTCACCAAGACAAATTCCACCTCTCCCTACCCGTAGTTATAGAAGTTGAGTACTGTAAGATTAATGCTTCCTATCAACACTAACTGGCAATTCCTTGTGACCTCTTTGGGATGGCTAAGTGACCCTTTCAAGGGCTAAGTGACCTCCAACTCAATGCAACCAAACGAATCAAGCAGACAAGTAGAAAGCAAAAGACCATCGACTTTTCACGCTTACTTTTTCTTGAACAAAGAATACACACAGGGTAACCTGGTGTAAATTTGTTGCTTTGCAGATCTTACATCAATCATCTTGAGAAAAAAAACATGTCTCAAAATTAAAACAACAAAAACAAACAATTCATAAATTTACCTTCAAGATTCTAATGACCAAAATCCCGGGGACCCCAAAACCTCCACCATGAATTTTCCCTTCCCCATAGGCCGGCCCAAACTTCCACCCACCTGCAAGACATAGAGCCATCCGGCGGGATCCCAACCGAACTCACCATGGACCAACAGATCCACAGTGCTCGCATGATGCCTCTGATGCTCCAAGACCAACTGAGCAGATGCAGCGATGGTGATGCCACCAGGTGGTTTCGTGGTTTTCCGGGGGGGAGGGGTTGCATGAATGATATAATTATATTGTAAGAAATTGTTTGAAAGATGCTCGTATGAATGGTAGATCTTAGAATGATCTTAGATACTTATGTTTTTTCGTCAAACATGAGCACATTCAGGTGGAAATGGTTAGGCCAATATTCTTTGAATAGAGCACCTGGGAAGCACGCATACGAGTTGTGTTTTTTTTGGTGCGGGAAAGGTTACGCCGGGCAAATTCACCCCAAGCTGAATTCAGAAAACTTTGGAGAACTTCTCATGAAATTTGTTATAAAGTTTGCTTGACAAATCTAGCGGGTAAGAGATGTAAAACCTTGGAGACATTTACTTCCGCATATACCTAAATAAGCACTTGACATATCAGCAGTTATGGCACCACTTATCCAAGTATTTGGGGTGGGTTGTTGCTTGATCTCTTGCAGCAATAGTATTTTAGATGTTCAGGATGAAATGGCCAGAATTGAACAATTGCTCATTGACTCATTGGATGGAACTAATATGAATTAATACTGTAAGTCTTGACATGGTCTTGACTAGTGATTTGACAACTTCATTGCATGCGCGTGATAAGATCTAGAATCTAGAGTAGCCATAATATTCGAAAAAAACAAGTCAGTTGATCTACATGTATATTATAGTAGCATTGCTGTTGTTGATCTACAAATACCAGGACATACCAGGACGATATCTACACAAGTCTACATCTTTATATTGTGTTTCTACACACACACACACACTTATATATATATACGTATATATATATATATATATTGACCCCATGAATAGGGCTATTTTCTTTTAATCTACGTCAAGACCCCCCCCAATCATATCATCGAATCCTTCCACAAAACATCCGACAACCCACAGAAACCAACCGATGTTTCATCTTCTGAACGCTGCCTCTTCCCAAGGCAAAGAAAATTGATCAGCCCAGCAGTGGGTAATGTACTTCTGCCAGTCATAAGGGGGGAAGGTAGCCCCATGAAGCACATCGTGAAGAATGTAGACATTCTGAATCCTCAAAGGATCACCCCATGAGATGAGGAAACCCGCAGATTCCAAGTGGAAGATTTTTCGATAACATCTGGTTGTTGCTAAAGTTTAGCAGAAAACCAAGTGAAGCTATCTGCGAAATATGTTCACATGTCACAGTGGAAGATAGTGCAACAAGTACTCACGTTGTATGTTTGATTCTTGACCTGAGATCAAGCTGAAGATGTTGAAGGTACCTAAACATTATGCACTCCTTCAACAGAAATCCTTCAACTCTGATAAGTGGATGAGGCCACTGCAGAAAATGAGAAACAAAAAGAACAAATTCTATGTGCAAAATCCTGTGCGAGAACAGCTGCCTTTCTTTCAAGATTCGTTCAACATGGATTTGTGTGAAATAATACTGAATACATTCGCAACGTTCCTCTAATAGTCAATCAAAATCAGTTCTTCCACCAAAATACAATTCCTCAAACACCCCGAGATAGAAAACAATGAAACACTCTCTAGATGACTCCAATCCGGCAAAACGTGTTCCAAAGTATCTATTGCCTCAAATGTTCAAGTATCACATCATGAAAGCTAAAGAAACGCATGCAACTAGAAGATGGGCATCTGGATGTCGATTTTTTGCATCTCCGAAACTCCAACGGTGAGTTACCCAACAGTCATTATTTGAGCCAACGACCTTTGGTGCTTCACATACTTTTGTTGTTACCTTCAGCTCCAACAAACCAGTCTACTATGTATCCTTCATCGCCCAGACGCATCAATGCCGCCATGGGTACGCTAAAAACTGCAGTGGCAACATACCAATTCACGTCCTGGGACAACATGAAGCAGTAGGCCAGGACACAGGCACATTGAGCACCTGATGAGACGCATTTTTTGAGGTGCTGGTGCCAACGAGGTATGTTGGAATTCGCAACGTGGGATTCGCAATTTTTTCCAGAATCATCCAAGGACAGACAAGGAGGTACCCTGTACCCAATCCAACTTAAAAACAAAAAGCTTAGATAGGAATTCTTAGCATCACGGGTACAAAGAACAGTCTGTATCCATTTGTTGAACCGTCAAAAGCTGCCTAAAAATCATGAGATGTTTTTGCCAACTTCCCAATAAAACCTCTCAACTTGGGCACAAATAGTGAACAAAGGAAGCCATCTAAAGTATGTGTTGGATGGCAATGTTACCCTCCCTAAAACTTCAAAAAAGGGCGTGCCCCTAAATGACATGTTGTCCTCCAATCATCCATTTTCAGGAGCAAACTCGCCGTTAGTTTCAGGGGAGGGTAGTGATTCTCAATGGACGTATATACGTTTATTGATGTGTCCTTCCCCGGGTGGTGTCGCATTGTATCCGACTTTTTGGCACACCCATGATAGGAACCAACAGCGCCATGAGGCAAGGATGTGTGAACACGCAGCTGCCGATCAACCAAACTCCCAACACCAGCAGTTGACGAGAAGCAAAAGAGTGCGGTGTACACGTTCCACATGTAGAGCATCTGCTCAGGAGAGATCCTATGACATTTGAGAAATTAGGAGGTGATGCAAAAGCTCCGTTACATGCCGAGTTCAACATTCAACATGAACATGTAGGTAAACAAGTAAATCATCAAATCCGCTGCAGATTTCCCCCATGTTCTATCTAGATCCTAACAGCTTCCAATCTATCCATCCCCAAACCTACCATCTTTTAAAACCATACCTGGGACCGTTTGCCAACCACCTTGACATAAAGCACATAAGCACAGCCCAACCACCTCAGTGACATTCCAATTATACTTTGTGGCTGGTCAACCTAACCCCCTCTAACGTACCCCCCTCAGGAAATAATGGTTTAATAAGGCCTTATTAAGGGAAACCACTGGTTGATAAGCTCTTAATAAGGCCTTATTTCTGGGGGGTATCTTTGGGGCGGTAGACTGGCTAGCCATGAATACTGCTTGGTTCATAGGGATCCTCATCGATCCTGTGGTTGAAAAAATAATTCCAATATAACTGGGTAGTGGCTTTCATCCCCAATATACAGCAAATGACCAGGTGTGCTGCCCATCACCTGATGCCATGCCAAGGCCAAGATCATCACACAGAACCCACACAAAACATGCCGCTCCTGGTGAAGAGAAACTCCAACTCACGAGGCATAGGATCGGGCCTGAACAAACATAGATGGAAGATCTGGGCTTAAATGATGATTGAAGCTCCAAGTGGTTGGCCAAGTGGTTCTCTTTCTGAATTGAACAAACAATCATATATTCTAGGGGTAAAATTTTCCTGGTGGGTATTCCCTGATCCTAATTCCCACCATTGGAGGGAAATTCCAAAAACCCTGTTTGACCCCAGATTGATGGAATAGATCTCAATAATTAAATTACAAAATCATTCACCAACCCCCCAAGTTTCGAAGGCCATTCTTGCTTCCTCAGAATTGTCCCACAACAAAAAATCACCACTTCCTAAAAGGATCACGTAGGGAACAGGCCATCCTTTAGCTGTCATGGCAAAATGCCGTTTCAACCTGATTTGAAGTGATGAAAACCACCTTTACCTTGCATAAAGGTACAACATTTTGAAACGAAGTTTGAGGTTCAACACACATGTTGGAACACATATTATTGACATACACAACCTGAAATCTTTGAGGAGTAAAGTGTAAAACTAGACATATATGACCTAACCAGTATGTCATGTCTTTTAAACATGTTTTTTCAGCATCAGCTGTATCACCTATTTTCAATATTTAACAAGGCATCTCATGTTTCATTTAGAGATGCACCCTTACGTCGGTTCAGGGTTGCTGAAGGTTCAGGATGCCCAAACACCATCAGGTTTGCTATCTTACGGGGTGAAGATGTTTTCATTTCAAAGGTATGAGTTGATGTTTTATAGTGGAAAGTGGGCAACCTATCAAAAAAACATGCGGATTTGAAGGACTTTGGAAGCAAGGCAAAATCACCAAACATTTCAGGTACCTAAAATGGAGGTACTCACCGATATAAAAGCTGTATGTAAGGCTTATGTAAGGGAAAACCCACCCCCAAAATAGCCTTACAAGGTTCAGTACCTCCATTTTAGGTACCTGAAATTCTTGGTGACAAAAGGCAAATTGGTGCATGAAGGTTGAGTATCTCCCTACTAGCAACTCTCAGGAGTGCAACTTTATCAAAATACGCAGCGGGAGAAGGAATTTCAACGGAGGATAGAGGAACCAATATACCACAACCAATTCCAAAAACAGTTTCCATCGCCAACGGCTGCGAAGGAAAGTACAAAAAAAAGTGTCTAACAAAAAGGCCTCAAAAACAGATACCCTCTGGTAAACTAACATAACAATGGAAAATGGACCCTTTGAAGATGTATTCGCTATTGAAAATGTGATACAGTATTCCATTGCTATGTTAGTTACCGGAGTGTACTTCATATATATATTTTTTATATATTTGATATATATCACATATATACTTCCACTAAGACAAACATCAAAAAACACGTAGTCAACAGCCAAGAGACTTGTTGGGTGTTGGGAATTCCCTCTTGCCTGAAGACGTGGCATGGTCATAAATGAAATGAGTCACATAGAAAAGAAACAAAATTCACTCCTTGGTGGTGAAAAGCACAGATTTCAAACACAGAGACATGTGGGTAAATCCTGCATTTGATACACCATCCCATCCATATCCATCCCATGATTCTTGTTGGTTGGCTGTGAAAATCAACATCACAAACTCGGTACAAGATGTTGTCCATCAACATGTCAGTGGTTCATTTTCATAGTGACATCATGACATACCACCCGTGGATCTGTGTAGATTTCTATAATTTATTGAATGTTGAAAATCATTGAAAGGTAGGGTACATGCACTCATGCACTACTGGATCTTGTAATTCAGGAGTCTGCAAAATGGTTGCGGACAAGATTTCGTTCATCGCGAGAGGACATCCCGAAGTAGGGTGGGCCCTTTCTGTTTTTTGCAGTGATGGCAACCCCGCAAGCTCCTCAACACTACTTTTGTCATACCTACATTTGTCTGATACTGTACATGTATCTATGGACCAACAAAAATATGTTTGACCAATCTGACAAATCTTCATGATAACACACGTGTCATGTGGCATGCAAACAATTTAAAACAAAAATACCAACCCCCTTGTGCCATAACATGTACCGCCCGAAAAAATACATCGTACTATTATATACTCAAAAATGTATTTCCATACCCCTACACGTAGGTATCACCTTTTTGACAATACACACTTTATTTTCAAAAATCTATGTGTATGTATACATATCTTTTGCATATGTTGTGAGATTACTTACCTTTTCTGCTTCCACACATACGGTACAGCTTCTGCCAAAACACCTTTTTGATCTTTTGCATCCCAGCATGACTGTCCCCAATGTCCACTAGGCATGACCCGAAATGGCAGTCTGTGATGACTGGCAAAAAATGGGCATGAACCCAACTTGCAGTCTGTGAATATATATATATATATATAATGTGTATATACTATCTATATATATATATTATACACCAAATCATTTCAGTCTATAACATAAAATATCATAAATATCATATAAATACACATTCAAAAACATAGAAAGTACTGCACAAAATCACCAGAAAAAGTCAACCCACCAACCCACACCCTAAGACCCGTCACCCTTCACCTTTGTTGGAAATCCATGGAACTCCCAACCTTTTCACCCGGAAAAACTGTCCGCTATTTTTTGCCCAAAGGAACCCTTCTTGCTCTTTCCATCTGCTTCAGTACCAGACTTCAACACTGCACCAGCTTCACCCACCGAGGCCTGGAAGGAAACCCGTGGGATGATTTCTTCCCCAGTTTTTGCTCGGTAAAACCCATGAAAAACATATATGATTTGAGTTGGTACTTGCCACCACCCTGTAGTTGGAAAAATTAGCTTTCAAAGGGATTTGCCAAACAGTTTTCTTTTGATCATTTAATCGGTGGTGGAACTTCATTCACATCTTCTGATTGGCAAAGGACTTTGAATGACTTTACCCCCAAATGTTCAGTGGTGAATCATGGCAATGCAACAAAATCCCTCCAAATATACACGACAACAGCTGATCATGACGTTTATATACAAGTTGACTCTTGGCGCTTTGGCTCGCGAAAACCATGATGATCAAAGTTTCTTGATAGATCAATCGGTCCCCAATCAAACTGCTTGAAATTCCTGAAACATTGAAAACGACATTATTTGAAGGTCTCCATACATTTGTTTCCTTCAAAGATCCAACAAACGGTACTGTAATTTGTGTTAACTCCAAAAAAATCTGGGGATTTTAACCTGGGAAATCCCCCAATACTGGAGCTTTAGGGGGACTCTTCCAGGATGTCATTTTTGTAGGGCCAAAAATCACCGGCGGGCGAACCGCCAAAACATGCGACGCCTTAGGTCCTTCTTGATCAGGAGACATCGCCTTCAGCTGAGCAATCTCGGAGTTTTCGCTCATCTTCGTGCGCAACATCTCTTCCTGGAAACAAAGCACGACACTCGCTGAAACTAACGGCAAAAGCCACTCAAAATAGGCCTTCCCTAACAGAAACTCGTCTTCCAACCATCCATTTACAGGTGCTATGTTGGTTTCAGGGAGGGGATTTCCCGTAGGCCCGTAGATGACTATCTGGACTGAGGGTACAATCGTGAGGCATTGCTTGAAAAAAGGTTGACATGTATTTTTCACCGTCTGACCTCCTTTTTACCAACGAAAAAATTGAACCAGTGATCTCTGCTACAAATCTGATAGAAGTGAAACTAACTAGACATCAAACAAAAATATCAAAAATTGGCGGAACAAATAGGTGACTTTGGTCGGTATGTAAGAATAGAACAAGTTGTCCAGAACAATAAGAGGGTGCCAATGCTTGATATCTTTCAGGTCAAGAGTAACAAATCAAGCTTACATGTAATGTTGATGGTTCAGAAATCTGGCTTGCCCATGCCAATTCAGTTAATACTGTTGATGGAAGACATCCTACACCAGTTGATAGGTAGTTTCTCCCATTCTTTCCCAGCATTTTGTACATCCCAAGTGGCTGTTTAAGGGATTTCTGAACCATCAATCAACAGTAGATACTTCATCCTTTATCCCACGGATTAGGTGGGCAAGGCATGCCATGTTTAGGTTCAGGATTCATTCCATCGACGTCCAGTTTATGAGGCTCACATGGACTCGACCCCCAAAACTTCTTCAGCCTCAGATCGAAGCCACAAAAAGGTCATCCGGATGAGGATAGCCGCCATCGGCTAAACGACCCGAGACTCTATGATTTGGGGGTTTCCTAAAATGGTGGGTTTTCCCCCCAAATCATCCATCTTAATACGGTGTTCCTTTATAAACCATCCATTTTGGGGTACCCCTATTTTTGGAAACACCCATTTATTTTCATAGGAAACTATTCAAAGATTTCTCTAAATAGTAAATAACCAAGCCAAAACTGTCAATCATGAAACAACTGCAGTCCTTCTTGAACGTGTTCTGTTTATTGTTGGCTCTGATTGATGATTTCCTTCAACAAAAACATATATAATTAAAACACAAAAGTTTGGTACTGTGCCATGAGATCTTTTAAAAATAATCCTCATCTTTCTTTGAACCAACCTGCCCACGCGCTGCCATTTGCGGAAACCCAAGGAACATATTCATTCACCCCATAGACCATGGACAACTTGGAACGCTCTGCCAAGAGCGGTTGATCCATTGGCGCCATGGGTTTTTCTCAATCGATCCAACGATGAATTAATCGACAGGACGTGGAAAATGCTGAACGGCACAGGAATGCGACCGTGGTGCTGATGCAATGAACTTCAAACTTTGAATGAAGAAGGCCAACCCTCTGAAACTAAGCAACAAGTTTCCAATGGGTTTCATTATCTTGTTAAGATTCCAGTGAGGTGCTACATATCTGCTATTACAATAGCCTATTTCAGGATGATGATGAAGTATTCACCTTTCGCCAAGAATTCCATGGTTCGTTGCCAACAAGAATCGCTTCACCCGAACTGACAGACTCGACTTCGGAATGGGTTGGGGCCCCTAACGCAGGAATAAAAGCATTGCAGCGACGTGTTCCAGCCTTGGGTGTCAATCCCCAAAGTCATGGAGGTGGATGGAAGATACACCCCGTATACACCCCTAAAAACTACACGTGACATTGGAACATCTCCCCATTTTTCATTGGACAAATATATATATCTTCGTAAATGGTGGATGTTCTATTGACATGTTAGTTTTCGGGGTGGGTAAGTTTTCTTCTTCAAAAGGAGTGTTTTTTGTTGGAGGTTGCATGTTCCTTTTGCTGTGGGGGAGCGTGGATTGAATATGAACTGAGTTCACGTAACATGTGAAATACCTTTGCCAACAAAAAATGGACTCCTATTGAAAATAGAGCATGAGATGCATTTTTGCAAAAATGCAGCCGTTGATAAAA
This sequence comes from Breviolum minutum Mf 1.05b.01, assembly GCA_000507305.1. Classification (NCBI taxonomy): domain Eukaryota; class Dinophyceae; order Suessiales; family Symbiodiniaceae; genus Breviolum; species Breviolum minutum. The sequence goes on from DF239036.1 coordinate 636,066, forward strand.
TCTGACAAAACCTTCTTCTTGAACCCACAATATTGATATAAACAAAATCATTTCAGTGAATCATGCCTGGAGTGGTTCCAATTACTCATGGGCCTCCCTCGCCAAAAACTGACCCAAGCATGCCAAACAAAAGCATCCTCCAACCATTCTGGTAGTGTAAACTGAGGTTCCTACCCGTTCATTTTCATTTTCAAAAAATGCCGAACAATCACTAGTAGCTCATTTAATAAGTGACAGCAATCATGAATCACCGAATCACGGACAACCAGAACCACAACCAGCCATCAAAACTCAACTAACCAACGCAGCCATACACCACAACCACATCCCTAGCCGTACCTCAATTCTTCCATTACTTCCACGAACGTTCGCAGCGGGAACCAAACTATTACGTGACATTCCGCCTTCTGGATGGGGTAACCAGGCATCCTGGATTAATGGCTGAACAGTAGTAATCCTCATAAAACTCTGCAATCTAATCTGAAAAACAACCCATCATTTACAGTAACTGTTGAAATCACTGTTTCGCAAAACTGTGGCGCAACAAAAAACTCAATTCCTCAAAATTCATTCCCCAACTGAGGCAATGAACTGCAGATTTGGGCCGAGCTTTTTCACCTTGAAAAAACACGACGGATAGGGCGGTTTCCACGTGAAACACTGGAAAATGTTGAGGAATAGCATCTCTGGATGAATGAGATGAGATCTTAGGAAACTTCCTGTTTTTTGTTTGGTTGTTTCTGAAGTTGTGAAGGAACATATGGAAATAATGAAGGTCAACATCATGTTGTTTGAGATTTCTCCATGTTTTGGATGAAGGATAGTCATTCAGTGGGATACACGCAACACACCCACTTGAAATGGCTTGGATTTGGCTGTGATCTTGTCAAGATTGCCATGTGCTACAGGGTGTATGTGTATGCTTCCCTCTTGCTATTTTTCATGCCTTACTGACATACACCATGCTAAAAGTGGATGGCACAGTTTCCACATTTGGGTTTATGAGCCATGTACTTACTGACACCTTTTTGGGGGGACGGTTAGCTATGTATTTGGACCCCTTTTTTTGTGAAAATCAAGGAACGGAAACAAAAGAAAACATGAACATGAAAACACTTACCGTTTTCTTCAACCAAAAAACATGGTTTGCTTTATGTAAAGGACGTTCGCACCTGTTTGCCAAAAGTTTGCCAATGGTTCAGTTTCTAGCCATTTCAAAAATTGAATTGAAAATTCATAATGTTCTTCAAACAAAAGAACAAAAGGTTGATTTAAAAAAACACACACACAAAAACAAATAAAATAAAACAATCATGTTAAGACTTTAAACCACTTTTTGAAGGTGATGTATACCACCTCCGTCTAGATACCTTCCAGACCCAAAACGACGCCAAACCGCGGCCTTTCGATGGCTTTCGGCTGCACGATTGACGACCTCTTTTGGATGGCCAGCGTTGATGGAAGAAATCCCAAGGCCAACCACGTGGGATGTATAAAACCCTATAAATAATGGGATATTTACCATATCAACCCTGAAACATCAGCATTATCACTTGCTGTTTTATCAAGCAAATCACATTATGTAAATAACAACGTCACAATAATGATACAGTGATAATAACACATATCAAAAATTAATATAGTTAAATAACACAATACACAAATAATATAGTTACAATATACACTGTATACAAATTGAACAAACACAAGGCAAACATGACAATCAACAATGGAGCAATGGCCATCATCATACTCATCATATTCATAATCGTGGTCATTATCAGAATCATAATCATAAGTAATCATAATCATAATAATCATAATTATAATCATCATCATCATCATCATCATCATCATCATCATCATCATCACCATCACCATCATCATCATCATCATCATCAT
>DF239036.1:637996-668332 GCA_000507305.1 Breviolum minutum Mf 1.05b.01
CATCATCATCATCATCACCATCATCATCATCATCATCATCGTCATCATCGTCATCGTCATCGTCATCGTCATCATCATCATCATCATCATCATCATCATCATCATCATCATCATCATCATCATCATCATCATCTCTGCAAAGCTATCTCTGCATGCAAGTATTCGTCAAACAACACTCGAACGCGGATGTTAAGGTATTGGTATTAGTTTGACGCGAATTCTATATCATTCATGTTAAACTCCCTGAAACTAACATTTTCGCTTGGACGGTTGGAAAAAGAGATGTTCCTTTTGGGTCCCGGCCTATATTTTCAGGTGCTTGGTTAGGTTTTTTTCGGGAGAGGATCATTGGTCTAGTCAGAAGTTCCCAATGTAAGTCCAAGTACCTGAGACGTCAATAGATGGATGATGCCATTTCTTTCGCATCTATGTTTCCGGATTTCATGTTTTGCCAAGATATCTCTGAATTAAGATCTCTACAAATAATGTATACACCCCTGAAGTTTAACATGGAACCTGAAAATCAACCCCTGGAAAAGGAGATTCCTTTTGGAAATCATTCTTTTCAGGTTCCAGCCGTTAAACGTTGGAGGTGTCAGCATATCTTACTTGGTCGTTTTCCAGCCACCTGCTAACCCACCCCAGTCACTTAGGTAGGGCACCTTGAAGACTCCGTCGTCCAGGACTCGCCTGAGTTTGGAAGGAGGAGAAATCCCTGGTGGCCGGTTCCACCGGCCGTTGGGATGAAAATCAACATCCATGGCTAGTTGGTGGTTTGGGGCCCAGTGGTTGTTTGGATTCCGATTGGATCCCTTTATGAAAGGGATTTGTTACTTAGAGATATCAAAAAAAATCCCAAACCACCGGGACCCAAACCACCAATTAAACACTCGCTGAGAAAACACACCTTGTAAAAAATAGGGTGAAGTTTACCTATCCCTCAACTGGTGAGTTGATCCCGGATTTCTGAACCATCAACAGTATGTCATCTTAGCTTTAGGGAGGCTACCACTTTGAAAGATGCCTTTTTTCCCATGCATAGGTATCCTAAATATTACAGCTCCCAATGGGCATGCGAGTATCCTCAAAAACTGTAAGACTATACGTAGTAGTCTTCAAAACCATCCGCCGCAGCCCTTACAAAAAAAACATGACTTTCAGAAATACCCCCGTTTTGGCGACTGTTCAGCATCCTGCAGCGATATGTGAACGGGAGTGAATCACTTACGTAATCATTGGAGTTCGGCTGCCTAACCTATGTGCATCAATAGCTGCAATAGGATACTTTCAATTATATATTTTTCCCACATACCCTGGGAAGATACCTGAAACTTCCCAAAACCCCCACAGAGAAAGAAATTCCTTCATAAACTGTTGGTGAAACGTCCAGGCGCCCATCTTCCATGGGCATGTTAGATAATTTTCCTTGAAGGTTTACCCTGCCCGCTGCCCTGCTATGTAAAATAACGTATCCCCTATCGGACCTATCGTTTGGCACTATTGAAGATGATGATTCTCCCCCTTTTCCATACGGTTTGATGTGTTCCCCGGAGGTTGCTATTATTTGCAGTATCCAGGAGCAGTCACTCAAGATTCCTGTACTGTTGAAGCCGCATACTCTAATCAAGTCGTCGAAGAAATCAGCCGCCAAAATTGGTTCCATAAGAACAGCGAAGGTTCAAATCATAAGAACAACAGTCGAATAAATCCATCGGATATATCAGTGGCAAAGCAAAAGACAAAAACGAATAACATAATTTTCCAAACAACAAAAAACATCCAATGTTCCTCTCTTCACAGTTTTGAGCCACCATGTTGTTGTTGTTGTTGTTGTTGTTGTTGTTGTTGTTTTCCCTTGGCTCCCCGAACATCTCCTGGCATATTGCATCCTGGTTCTTCCGAGGCCAATGCTTTTGAAGCACCTGGACACTTGGAAAAAAACGGAAGAAATGCCTACGACATTAACCTGTCTCAACCAATTCCTTAAGAAAATTACCCTCCACGGAACTAACATATCCGACCTTGGGAAAAGGAAAATCATCTTCAAAAGTGACTTTTCATGGGATATGCTAATTCCCAGGAGGGTAGATAATTTGCCCAGTATTCTTGGATCATTTGAAGATAGACGGTTGGTCATTTGAAAAAGGAGTTGATAAACATGTTTTCCATGAGGAGTTGTTGTATATGATTTTCTTCCATTGGGAACAGAAGTCGGTTTCTTTTCTTTTTCCAAAACAAGTTGTTGTGTGTAAGTTCCCTCCAGTTGTATGATGCTTCTGACTTGAGGGTGGTTAAAAATCATTTAAACATGACGGCAATGTTTCGAGAATTCTGGCAACACATCTTGCAATTGCCGTCAACTGACTAGCACGAGTAGGACAGCTGACACATCCCCAGCTTCGTTCTCATGTTCACTGTGCCCCCAATATTAACAGGAAAACTGACAAGACAAACACACAACGTCCAGCAGGGTCCTTTGGCAACACCGACCTTGAGCTCTTGATGCTGCCAACTTTACCCACTCTACTGGCATGTCCACCGAAAAATGATAAGTTTGCGTTTTTTGATCAATCAAGGGCGGTTTAACTTTCAACTACCCAGTTGCCAACTATTTACGCATCCAAAAATTTAGATGTCAAACAGCTCCTTCCAGCAACCATTCTCAAAAAAAAACAAACTCATCATTTCAACCCCCAGTGTTTCAGGTCTTATCTTCGTTTTGTGGGGGTGGCAAGGCAACAAAACATATAGATACATTGGTCCCGCCCATTTCTACTGCGGATGGTTGTGAAGCTTAAAAGGCTTGAATCCCTCAAAAGATGAATCAATTCTTCACCCCACAGGGTTTAAACCGGCCGGAATGGATACCCAAAATTGCCGGAAGAAATCCTGCACCAGTTGATATGGTAGATATCCCATTATTTACAGGGATTTATACATCCCAGGTGGTGCAGGATTTCTTCCGTCAACAGTATGAAAGGAGTTACCTTTGCCAATTGCCAGTGACCATTTTTACTATTTCCACGGTGTAACATCCTGCCACTATCCTAAATTTTCCAACTATAGAACGTGTACCTACAATTTACAAATAAAATCTATAAACAATTGTAACGTTATAACTGTTTTGAATCCTGATTTCGAAATATGTTTCTTTAACAAATTAAGTTATTGACTATTATTACCTAAATTCCAAAGCCAAATGTAGGTACAATCCGTAAATAACTAACATTGCCCCTGCAAAATGATCGATGGAAAACTACTTTCCTTTTGGGAAGGTCTATTTTCAGGGGCGAACTGTTAGTTTAGAGAGGGAAAATGTATATTAATGTCATATTCCATACATGGCCACATCTGGATATATACCCTTTCCAAGAATCCCCCAAGAGCCAAGGCGCGAGTGAAAAAACTAGAGACGCTCTGCCACTGAGGTTGTCTCCTGGACAAATCCAAAACCAACCAACTTCCAACCCAAAAAGGACAGAGAAACCCCCAACAAACAAAGAAATTTGATGAAATTGATAAATGTGTTTGTTTTTCGTTGTTGTTGTTGTTGTTGTTGATGATGCTGTTAAGCAAGAAGCCGTAGCCGTCCATCTCACCCGTTTGGAAGCAGAACATTTGGAGACCACCTTCAAAAGAAATCAGCAGCTTGTTGGTGAGAAAGGGGACACCATAAGAACAAAAACCACGGAAACATTGGACTTGCTGAGCTAAAAAGTCAAAGCTTTCTTTTCACATCTACCCTTCTACGAACTCACATATTCCCTCCTGCTAAAAGGCACTTTTGAGTCGATGATTTTCCGAACTTCCCTTTTGGTGTGATATGTTTCCTGGAGGCCTGGAAGGTATCAAACTTTAGCTACTGTGCAAAGTTTCCTATCTCCGAAAAAGGATGAAAAAGGAACGTATCATGACCAAACATCACAAGTGAACCATCCTTTTGCCATGCAACGAAAGCAAACAGAGTCAACCCCCTAAAAGACGTGCAATGTGTGAAATGCATGTTTCCAATCTTTCACTTTCCTCTACACAAAACACGTCCAGCATCATCACCTATACATCATCAATTCCTGGACGTTCCATGTCAGTGTTTTTCCTCCCAAATAACTTCTTACAGTACTTGAAATCCAACATCGTGCGACACCACGTTAAAAAAAACACAGCAATCTGCCTGGCCAATGGTTCAACCTTAAAACAGCAAGCGGTTGCACAGAATGGCAGAAACATCGAGCCGAGCATGGGATGCCGGTCTGAATCATATCACCGAATTTATCTTCCGCATTGGGTTCGTGGAACCAAAACTGCACCTTTACAACTGCTTTGTGTTTTCCCTTGTCACAGTTGTAATATGATCAAACACATAGGACAAGAAACCTATTCAAAGCATGTGAAATAAAAAGATAGTCGACCCAAACCTGCCTTTCCAAATCTACCAAAAAAATCAAAAATCTAACAGACTTCACCACCTTGAACCACAATGCTTGCCTCAAAATCCAATAAAAAAAATCAAAACAACCATCTTCGCAGGCTACATCGGTTTTCAACAGCCCACCCCTTTTTTCCCAGATGTTTACCCCCAAAAACACCAACCGAGACACTGGATGTTCACTGGAAAGGACTTTCAACTTCTCAGAAATATTGACCTGTCAACAAAAAACACATAGAGTCCTGGGAACTAACATATCCCACCTGGGGAAAAGGAAAATCATCTGCAAAAATGATTTTTGATGGGATATGTTAGTTCCCAGGAGGGTATCATATTATATAGGTTTGCCAAATACATACAACGAGATCACAGGTTGAACAAATAAGTGGAACACAACAAATCAAGTGCCTTCTCAAGAGGACACAAATCGCATATCATTTGTATGGATTATGATTATATACCGTGTTGTAAGGAACCGTACATTGTAAATACATGGAATAGATTGTTGTATAGTTTTACACATTGTATATCATGTCATGTTGTGTACAAACTTTGGAGACATAGAAAAACCAACCCACATGTTATCCAATGAATCATTTGTTCTTTTGGGCGGGAAGCAAAAAACCAGCAACCACCTATAAATGCCCAGTGCAGTTCCTCCGGGCATTTACTGGTTCACTTGGTGAGAATTGCTTCTGGCAGCTGATTCCTCCAATTCAGCCACTGGTTGTTTAATGACGAGATTCTTATTTCATGTTTGATCATAATCCCCATGTAACTGTGTAGGATGTCATCCCCTATAGACCCTTGAAAACTAGGGTTCTTTATTGCTTATATAATCATAACTAAAATCATTATAGCCTCACATATGAATGCACATTCAATACACAATTTCAGTATGATAGACACGAAACCTAGGATCTAGAGGACAGAATCATCATCATGATCATGATCATGATCATCATCGTCATCGTCATCGTCATCGTCATCGTCATCGTCATCGTCATCGTCATCGTCATCGTCATCGTCATCGTCATCGTCATCATCATCATCATCATCATCATCATCATCATCATCATATTTTTCATTCTGGAGGGCTTCATACACAAATAAATGAGCCGTGGGAGACAACGTTTTGAAACGTTTCAAGTGTTGCAATGCTGCCAAAACGACCAGAAACAACAATTGAAGGCTCGACTGATTACAGCTTTTAGAAAAAATCTGTGCACCAAAACCTATCAACGGGCAAATCCAAGAAAACAAAAACATAGACAAAAATCCAACAAAACTTTGATTCATGAAAACCCAATGGATGTATTTATCCAACAATAAAAGAAGAACATCCAAACATCCATCCCATGGGGCCCATGCTCCCCTTGAAGCGAGCCCGTTTTTAAACATGACAGGTGAGTCACGCCATGCCACCAAGTCTGATCCGCCACCTGTGAATAACTGGGGCCGGTTTTGGTCCCAAAGATGGAGTGTTTGTTGTTGCAAAAAGCAAGGTTGGTACTGTTGATGTTTGGAAGAAATCCGGTAAACTCACGAATTGAGGGAAAGGTACTTTTATCCAATGATTTACAGGGTAAATACACACCATCCAAACGGTGGGTGGCCTTGGGATTTCTGAACCATCAACAGTATCACTTATGATCACTCTCTACTAGTCCATGGGATCTAGATTTTTTTCTGGTAAGAACGGAAGTTTTTTCTAAGAATGGATATCTGACTATTGTCTAAAAGCGATTCTTGCAGGAGAATTGACATGATAGATACATTTGATAAATTTGAAATCTACAGCAAGCCTATGCCTATGCAGCCTGTTTTTTTAAACACTAGCAAACCACAATTGAGTCGTTGATTCGGTGTATTCCTTGATTCATCCACGATTAAAAACCACGAGGATATGATTCACATCTTTTGCAAAGGATCCTAAACTTATACCACCTTGAGAGTAGATGGCGCAACTCCCATGTATTGGTTTATCATGGGCCCTACTAAGCCACCTTTGGGGAGTTATGCCATCTACTTTCACCACAGTGTAACTCAACCTTCACTTTCCATGATTGCATACTGGATCGGGGTACATTGAAAAATATGACTTGATGACAGCGGTACGATACTCTCAAACAGTCTTGAAGCGTTCAGTCCATGGTCTGATGCTAGACATGTTTGATCATCGTCTTAAAGTCTTAGATACAAGGTGGGCCCCCTTACCAGTTATAGATGGGGCTATGAATCCTACAAATAGGGTTGTTGTAACCCCACTTACCCTTTTATTTTGGCCGTTTATAAGGGTTATATAATAAACTCCATTTAGAACGATCAGCTCGGGGGCACAAATTTGTATCCAATATAAGGGCTTTGTGAATCTGTCCTATCATCATGAAGAACATTTGGGGACGGTTCCACCGATACTAAACTTTCCTAAACCCATCAATGCTCAAATTGCATGGAAACAGTCACTTTTGATTTTACATGATTTTACTACCCTAAATGAAACAAAAGGTGCACAACTCAATCGATTGTCATTGACATTTCCAGAATCCTAAAACACCATGGAGGGGATATTTCAGATACATAGTCAAATACAGATTCAATAACCCCTGGATTGCTGCCATTGATTGCATGCAGCATTTCGGCATGCTGAACATTTCTACGGGCGCGGAATTAATTTTGGATTTTTTTTTGTTTTTTTTTGGAATTTTTTTTGTTTTTGGGGGTTTCCCATGCNGGGCGCGGAATTAATTTTGGAATTTTTTTGTTTTTTTTGGAATTTTTTTTGTTTTTGGGGGTTTCCCATGCGTTTTCCTTGGTTTTTAGCTATTTTCCGTTCATTTTGCTCGATTTTCTTGTCCATTCCGCCGTTTCCTTTGCTCTTGTATTCTTTTCCTTGCAATTCCATGTGTTTTCCTTGTTTTCTTGACTATTTTCCTTTCATTTGGCTCGATTTTCTTGTCAATTCCGACGTTTTCTTTGCATATGTGTTCTGTTCCTTGCAGTTTCATGTGTTTTCATTGCTTTTCGCTAGTTTTCTTTCCTCTTGGCACATTTTTTGTCAATACCAACGCTTTTGGATTTTTTGCAATTCACATGTGGCTAAGGGTAACTTACTAACTGGGATGATCCCCCAAGTACTGTCCCCCCACCAGCCGACCCAGCAAACTCAAACTTTTTGGGGACCCAAAAGGGGAATACTATTGTAAAGGAACCACCAAAAAGTTTAAACTTTTATTTCCTGGGGATTTGGTAGGGTAAGTATATATAGGGAACATATAAGCACCCAAGTAGGAGTACCACTTATATACCTGGTGTATACTGCCTTGTAGATCTTGTAGGGGGTTAGAAGCTACTTACCACCTTTCACCAGAACCGAAAATGATGAGATTCATGATGACCGGTGTTACGATTCATGATGGAGGGTTATTGACCACCATCATTTCCACCATCCTGGACTATTTCGAAAATGGATTGACACATCCCGAGTTGGACAACAATGATTTAAAAATTGAAATTGGAAGATATCATAGGAATCTAAGGTACTCCCCAAGCCACCACCTCCAGGAAATAAGGCCTCATTGACGGATTATTTACCACCATTGTCCCTTAATACGACCTTAATAAGGCCGGCTATTTCTTCGGGGGTGTAGCGGCCTGGGAGGGTACCTGATCGATTCCCATCAAGATACTTTCTTTACTTCAGGATGGTCGCCCTCCAGTAATCCAGTATGGTGTGGATTTCCACTGCTAGCTGCTAGTTTGCTGGCGGTTTTATCATGTTTTATCCATCCGGTCCTCCGTTTTCAGCCCTACCATGCCAGTGGAAAAGTCATCTACACCTCTGAAATTGAAGGGCGAAAGGAACCTCAAAATGATGATGCAACCAAGTTCGGGTTTCGCCTCTCCTCTTCCGAACTATGGAATTTCTGTTTGCCCCTGGATACCATAGATGCCACTTCATGTCTTGGGGGTGGTGGTGGAAATTTGGGACTGCAAACAACTTTTGTCGGAATCGCCGACGGTTGTCTAGGACCAGGATCTAGAACTCACACATCTTTTCTCACGGCATAAGTGGTGGTCGAAGCTATTTTACACCCTATCGTACACTTTCCAAGTGGCACGGCATACATGCTATGCTAAACAGAGTGTCTGTATGCTCCATTGACATTGAAAGAGATGTTTTGTGAAATGCTAAACAGAATGTATGTAAGCTGCCATTGACATTGAAAGGGATGTTTTGCGAACATATTCGCGGTTTGCAGTGCCAATTGCTGCGCATTCCCCTGCAGCAACCCGACGTCAAGTGCTGCGGATCTCACATTGCTCGTGTCCTTGGCTCATCGAGCTAAGTCGCTTTCTTGTGGCCGCAATGGTGGCGGTCTGGCAGTTCTGCATGATTCGAACATATACATTCCTCAAAAATATTGATGACATACAGTTTTTCACGTTCCCGATAACACAATCTCTGATGCATCCCAGTCGCATACCAGTGATCTCGTTATGCCAAAAGTAGACACCGGTTTGCGTGCCTGAATGGTCAAAACACTTTCGAACAGTAAAGAAGATCAGCTATAGGCCGTGTTAGGAATTGTCTCTTGGAAAACTGACTTGCAAAAGTCAGCCCACCAGGAAAGGAAAATGACTTCTTCCCACATAGAAATTAACGAGGACCAGACGGCTTGGACGCAAAATCCAGCCGCCATCGGATGATGGCGGGACCTGAGGCGACACAAATAAGAAACACATGAATCTGTTTCAGTTACGGCTCAGCATTTAGAGAATCGCCTATAAAATGCGACTGCCTAAATGGACACCACGGAAACTTCGTAAAGTCAGGGGAATTTTTCTACAAAAAACAGTCGGCAATCTCTACAAGATGGTGACGCCATCTGTTCAGCTCAAACATTCACGACATGGTGGCGACATACCTAACGTCAAAGCAATCCAGAAAAAAAAATGCTTTCTACAAAAAGTTTTCCACGCTGCACCGAAGTACTTGAGGATCATGGGTTCATTCAAACACGGCTTGGCTACTGGGACAGAGACCCTAAAAACAATAACATATCAAAACAACATTCAGAGGCGATCACTGTTGTTTCCCGCCAGTACCACTTGTAAACACAGGTCCAAATGTCTCCACCACAACCCACCTCACCCATAGCAAGCCCAATTCCATACCATCAAGCATGTGTGCAAGGACAACGAACGTGAGCATCCCGACCCCAACAGCCAGCCAAGTTCCGTACCATCAAAATGTGTGCAAGGACAATGAACGTTATCACCCCCACCTCCACAGCAAGCCCAGTTCCATACCATCGAGCATGTGTGCAAGGACGATGAACATATTATCATCACTACCTACCCCACCCCACAGAATCTTTGCGTGCCAGAACACAGCAAACCCAGTTCCATACCATCAAAGTGTGCGCAGGCCCAATTTGGATGACATGACCGCGCTGTCACATGACATCTTGTCTGACAGCTGGCAGCTTTGAAACTACTGGAAGAGATGGTCCGTTATATCCAATATAGTGGAGGGCACAATTGTTCTAGCATATTCTGATGTGACCCTGGATTGCTGCAGCAGCCACTGTTTTCACTTTAAGTCTGTCTGTTCGGCAGCACGTCGGCGCATGCCGTGCCTGACAGTTCCGCATTGTTGGGGCAAGGCACTGGAATAGCCACTGACACAAGTTGGATGTAAAACGAACAGAGATGGTAAAGCATATTGCCTGCACTTCCCATACTGAAGATATCATCAGAGAGAAGTCGCGAGGCAAGGACGGGGACGTGGCCGATGCAAGCAACCAACGCCTGGCGAGATGTGACGCGAAAAGCGATGGGCAAAAAGCGATGGGCATGAGCAGATCAATGACAATCAGAAGCTCTGAGGTCCGAGCTACAAGGCCGGCGGGCGCTTCAACAAGCCCGCTGCATTCAGGCGCTCGTAGCTGCGTCGCGTGGTCTCCTGCAAGGATCAGGTACGAATTTCCTGCATGTATTTTGATAAGTCACAACAATGTAGCTGTAGACTCGGCATCTGGGCATCCAACACTCATTGGCGTGACCTTTTGCAGCAATGAATGATGCAAGACGGGTGGTGGTAAAGCGAAACAAACTGACGCAGCTCTGCAGAGGCGAACAAAGCAAGATAAGATAGGTATGTATTTAGAGAGCGGAGCAACTGAATGCAAATATATGGAAAGGTATTGGCATCCACTGGGTAGAGCACAGAATTCTTTCGGTCACCCTGGCGCTGCGCAGCCTCAAAAGTTAGCAACGAGAGTTGATTGAAGTAATTAGCAATACAGGCGGAAGAGCCATTCTGTTTGAAAAGCGTGGTGTGGTACTAAGATGGGCGCAATCTTCTCTGTAGGGGCGTCCTGAGCAAGGAATGAAACTGCAGCAAAAAGTTCATGTGTCCTTAGCAAGGAATGAAACTGCAGCAAAACGTTCATGCATGGAATGCTACACAAGCAAGCATAATAATGCATGCTAGCGTGATACTGAGGTCGGTGCAAGCTCCCCAGCAGGGGCCCGCGCATCAAGCGAAGCCTGGATGGGCGCAATCTTCTCTGTAGGGGCGTCCTGAGCAAGGAATGAAACTGCAGCAAAAAGTTCATGTGTCCTTAGCAAGGAATGAAACTGCAGCAAAACGTTCATGCATGGAATGCTACACAAGCAAGCATAATAATGCACGCTAGCGTGATACTGAGGTCGGTGCAAGCTCCCCAGCAGTGGCCCGCGCATCAAGCGAAGCCTGGAGAAAAGGTATATGAAGAGATGCATTTTCAGATGGCAAACCGCACGCGCGTCTTCAAGCACAGCATGTCGAAAAATTAGAGACAGAAGAAGAAGGCGCCCACCCAAGACCAGCCAATCCCTTCAAATTCCGGTCTGCGGCTACCCTCTGAGATTCTGACGGCCGTCGCCTGATCACGGTTTTTCATCACAGGTTAACTATCGTTAACTGTTTGAAGAGAAGGTACGAGACGTAAGGGTACTTTCAGAGTTCGGGAGGTAGGAGTCGATTAGCGTTTCAAGACCGGCGACAAACCGAGGGTCACATCCAATGTACATACGTACATTGTTACAAACATTTTCATACATACATACATACATACATACATACATACATACATACATACATACATACATACCTACATACATACATACGCTACAAGGCCTGTGCATTGGCCCGGGGACGGCTTGAGGAAGAAGAGCTGCCCTGCGCAGAAGAAGCAAATATGGCCGCTTCAAGTGGAAAGTCGATAAGCTTGATTGCAAATTAACTTCGGCAATGAGTGGTAGCTGAGCAACGGACACCAGGAACCTGAGACCAACAAAAAAACGACCAATTTTTCACATTCATTCGGCGGCAATATCAGCTAAGGTTGTGGCTGTCTCCAATGCGTCCATCAAAGCATTTGACTCTGAAAGAGTCATCTTGAAGAAGGCATGGAAGTCAGAGAAAGAAAAGCGGCGAAGCACAGACAAAGTGACGCCTTGTGCAGACATGGCTTCAAACAAGTGGCCCAAGGAAGCTGTGCGAAGCAAAGCGCGGAGTTCATGGTCTAGAGATGATGGTTGCAGAAGCGGCTGCAGTGTGGACGGAGAGAGTGGGCTGGATGGTTGCCCCGGGAGAATTTGGGCTGGGTATGATTGCTTGTCTTTCTTCCTGTGCTTCTGCGGTCGCCCTTTTGGCTTGGGCTTGGGCAATGCAGTGGAAAGAAAGTGCCCTTCATGCTGCATGCAGCAGTACGCATGCTCACACGGTCCCGATAAGGAAGCGGTATGGCAACCAAAACAAAGCCACAAGGCGTGGCTGTTGTCCTCTCTTACTGCAGATTCACTTTCAGACGAACCATGACTTTGCCAAAGTCTCCTTGCAAATGGGCCTGCAACAACGCATCTCCAGTCATCAAACATTTTGGCAGTTGCTTTCCAGCAAAGGAAGCCATCAGCATTGGCGTCATAAAGCCCTAGGTCTGACAAGGCTGTTTTCACTTGAGACGAGGCCGCGGCAGTTACGATGGCTGCAAAACACTTAGCTGCATCAGGCGGCAGCGTGGCAAGGTTCCGGTCTTTAAAGACTCGCTTTTTTGCATTGGACTGGCTCCAATCGCGCTTAAACTTTGATGTGGGTACGAGGATCCAGATGTTGCCTTCTGAGTCCTTGTGTCTTTGATGCTGACCCCAAGCAAGCAAAGATTGGCTGGATGTGCGGCCTTCTTTTTTTAACGCTAGCTCGTTTGTCAAGATGTGCTGGTCCATAAATTGCCCAATGGCAGGCCAGTCTTGAAATGTTCGCCCTTCATTCTTCATTGCAGCCAAGACTTGGAGTTGGGGCCGCACAATTCTATTTTCAATCATCTTGGCAACTTCTGCTGGCTTGCGCCGAATTTGGCCAAGAATTGGTTTCAACGTGTTCCCATGCCACGACTCTTGTGGGGCTGAGCCTGCATCTGTTCCTGGCATGATCCTGTCAGGCGCAGATCGCCAAGGAGCGTCCCAGACTTCTTCCCCTTCGAGGTCAGTGGAATGAAAATACTGCTTCTGCAACTTCTTGGCTAGCCCTTCATGGCCGCGACCTTCCAAATCAGAAAAGACAGCCTGCCAGAGAACATGAAACAAGCACAAAGTCCATTGCTTGGAAATGCGGCAGATTTGCAGCAGCCACGGGAGGAGCGTGGAGTGCAAAGGTTGGGGAAGTTCTTTCGCAATGAGGCCGGCAAATCCAGCGGGGCCTTGGGAAGTGGCACCCGTGACATGGGCCCAATCTGTCAGCCGCTTGGACGTGGGTGCCAGTTTGCGACGGGCTGCCTCAATGCCTAAATGCATATCTCCATGCCACTGAAGAATATGGTGTGGTTGCACATCTATGCCTAAAGCTTGCGCTGTGTTCAACAGTGTGATGCCCATGTGGGTGTATGCCTTGTCATTTTCCTTGTTGGCAAGCGCAAAGCAAAGTGGAACGAACGAGCTGCGGAACGAGAAAATGTTCAAATCTTTCCGGGCAGACCAATTTTTGACATTAACGCCAAGAGTTAGTAGTGCGTAGTTCTCAAACATAAGCCTGTAAGTTCCATCTGTTGAAACCTTCAAATTCCAAGGCTTGGGCAAAAGGTCGAACGTCTGTTGCAGCAAGGCAGGACAGATCAATGGTACGCACACATTTTCAGCAGAAAGGCGCATGTCAACGACCCGGAGGCATGCGTCTCCAGCAAGCAAGTCTGGGCTGCCTGGAAGCAATTCCCTTTGGCCTCGGCCTAGAGAAGCATTGGACGCATCTCTGCAATATTGAAAATCCCTTGCTGTATGCGGGCCTGGTGCAAAAGGAGCTTCTCTTGCCTTTGCAAGACGTTTTTTGCGGAGCCGCTTCACGAAGTCTGCAACAAGACCCTGTTTGGAGGGCTGCGGTGGGCCATTCGGATTGGGAGTATCTTGCAAAGACTCAACTGCTTGCAAATCCATCGGCTCTTCTGCATTGCGTTCCGCAGCCTGCCGCTGCTGCCATGTCAAAGTGCCATACAGCTCCACTTCATGCGGGGCATGTTTGCTGGGATCTTGGTATCTTAAATGGATTTCATGGCCATCTTCTGCGCTCGCACTGACCTGAGCTGCACCGCCCCAACAACATTTTTCACCAGAATTCTTGTTCCAGTGTGTTTGGCAATAAAAAACACAAGTCAACCCTTTTTTGGTGGGCTTGCGAGGGCGGCAGGAAACCAGCAGTGACTGACGCAGAGGAAGATGTTTGAAATGATCCATAATGGTTTGGGCAATGCTTGGGTGGTCTAGACCGCCATTATACTTTAACACCTCTCGGACTGAGAATACGCGCTCATTGTCTTGCCCTTTTCGTCCAGATTTTGTTGGGGTCCGAGGCTGGCCATGAGCATTATTGGACATAAACCAAGACTTCAACATCATGGAGTCTTCATCCATTTTGGCGATACCACGCCATGTGCAGGTGTGGTGCTTGCAACTGTCGCAGCGCAATTGAAACACTGTGCCCTGTTTCCTTGCCACTGGCGTGGCTTTGATTTTGAAAGGTTGCCCGTGGACATGGGGCAATATGGTCAGGGCACAGTTCAAGCCATCTTCAGCTGCTTTTGCTGTGACAGGGTGGACAGGGACAAATATTGGGTCTACTAAGATGCTTCTCTCCCATTTTTTGGCTGGTACAGCCGCTTCTTCTTCTAGAATCTCTGGAGGTGGGGCCTGCGCTTGCGCAGGCTCGGCTGGCGCCGCCTTGCCACGCATCCGCCGTGCTGGAGGTTGAAGAGGTGGAGCCGAATCCATGCGACCACGTTTTCCGGAACCATTCATGCTTGGCACGGTGAGACTGTGCCGACAAGGCGTTGACAAATGCAAGTTTAAGTGCCGTCGAAATTCAGGTTGCATCTGTGATAGTGTGAGTCTCAGGCGCAAATTTGACTGCGGCGCCCCTTCCCGCACTCCAGCCATGTGCTGCGTAGCCACATCAAAAATTCGACATATGGCTTGCTGATCGGACCGAAATTTTAGCTTTCGTGGCAGGGTTTGGTTGACATTGGTGACCGTGATGTATTCAGCATGCTCATATCTTTGCAACAGCATGCTGAGGGCAACTTCATCACTCGAAAGGGGCAATGGGGCCACTGCTTCTGGCGGAGAGCCGTTGGGCCGTCGGTTTGGTTGACAGCGATTCTCGTCCAACCTTGGCGGCCCTGCACGCTGTGCTGGTGGCAATTTCATTTCATTGAAACAAGTGAGCACACCAGCCAGCATGAGATCCAAATGGCTTGGAGCTGCTAAAATTAGTTCTGCTGGCATTTCTGACATGGAGACAGGCATTGGCGCTGCGGCCGTTGTTTCCAAAGCAGTAACATCGTAGGAACGCAGCATGGAAAGATTTCCATCCTTTGTGTCTAGAAACGATTGTTCTAGCAAATGGCAGGCCATGATATGGGAAGTTGTGGTGAAGCAATATTTTCCGACTGCCCCGGCTGCAAACTCTGGCACATCATCTTTGGATGCTTCGGCACAATGACGGAATTTATTCCACAGTGGGAGGGCAGTTTGAGACAGAAGCAACGGAGTGGACGCAAAATTCTTCGAATCCAGTCTCTGCCCATACTTCAATGTAAGATTTGCAAGCAAATCTATTATGAAGCGATTGGCCCCTTCGAAAGAGACATGCGGGGCAGACTCGTTGTCATCTGGCTGGCTGCGTGGCCAAAGAAAGGTTGGGCGGAACTCCCAACCCATGCCTCCAAATGGACAATCTTTGACAAAGGCTTGACCCCAATAGTCATGAATGACTTTGGGTTGGCCGGCATGAAAGAAAGCGAAATTTGTAGTTGGAACAAAAAACTGTTCTGCTTGGATGCTTACCGGTCCATAAGAGCAGCCGTTTTGTGTGTTGAGCAGGAAGCAGTGCTGCACCTTGTTTGCATTGGGCGACACCTTGCCCTTGCCTTTTGCCCATGGAACATCTAAGGCGCTCCATGCTTCTTCAGAAAGCCAACACAAATGCCCGCGTGTTCCTTTCATCTGTTTTGTGAAATCACTGCCGGTGCAGGTTTGGACAAATAAGGTTTTGTCTTTGCCAGGGCCCGGGGCTACGAACCGGTCTGGGAAGGTATCGATGAGGCAAGGACGGTTTCCATTGTGAGACACAAAAACGGCATCCAAGCATTGTCGGAAGAAAGGGGATTTGCCGCAATTGCTTTCGGCAATGAGCGTCATGAAGAACCGTGGCCGTACTTTGTGCTCTGGCCGCCTGACGTTGAAACATCCGTGCAAGTCACGGTGGCAAACCCATGGTGCAAGTGCTAGCACAAAAGCGAAAGGGAATTCGCGGGCTATGCCGGACTTTTCAGCAAAGAGGCACAAGACAGCCAGGAAGTATGGCATCAATTTTACTACGTCCAGTTGGCTATTCCAAGCATCCAAGATGGCTGTTTCAATTGATGCGCTCTCCAATGCCCTTGCTTTCCACAAGTCCAATTCATGGTCGAGGAGAATGTCCAGAGTCAAGCCAAAATCATGAGGCTGAACCGGCCATGCAATTGGCAAGCCGTGGAAAAAGGAGGCTAAGGCTTCTGCGTCAGTAGATGCTGCATGCAAATGCTGTTGGTAGAGCCTGTCAACAGCTTGAGTTACGCAATTTCGACGAGCACGCCAAAACATGGCCACCCGATCTGCTGCGGAATCACAAATGTAGTCTGGCACAGCGGGCACTGGATTCACTGGTGTTGGAGAACCGGAGCGGCTAGCCTGCAGTCCAAGGGCTGCCATTTCCTGCTCCTCTGCATCCGAGTCCAAGTCAATGGTCCCAAGATTGGTTGGAAAGTTAAGGGTTCTGGCGAAAGGCATATCGTCGAGTCGATGGGCAGGAGCTTGCGGCAAAGAAGTGTGAAGAAAATGAGGGGTGCCTTCACTCAAGCGACATTGCGCGCGATCAACGTAACCACACATACAAATGCCATAAAGGCCAACACAGGAGCAGCCGTCAGCACAAGCAACCGGGTTTGACATATTGGCATCTGAGTCAGACAGTGGTTGGATGGCTGTTGGCGGACAACTTGCCACAGACCCTTCAGATGGTAAGCAGACACAGGTTGGTAGCAGGAATGCTTTGCAAATCTGACAAGAGGTTGTGGCCGGAAGGCGTGAAGCTGCAGGGTTTTCAGCGTTTTCTGTCTTCGGGCTGTTGGTTGCTTCAGTTGGAGCCTTGGCCTCTTCAACAGTGAAAGGGATTGTAGCTGAAATGTGTGACGGCTGTTCCGGAGGATGATGCAAAGCAGGAACGAGGGCCACATTAATTGGACATTCTGGGGCATCACAGCAAGGTAAGCGGCCACCTGATGAACGAAAGGCATGCACCGCAGCCCGCCGCGCGGAAGATTGCCGGGACGGGCTGCGGCTACGTCCGCTTCCTTCCATTGTCACTGCTGCGGCTGTGCCAAACGCCCCCGCGTCACTGACGCCCGAGGAGGTTTTGAAATTGTTCTTGCACTGCGGGCTTCGTGTGCAATACTGGAAATGGCCGTCTTGACCCGGCGAGCCCTGAGTGTACAACATGACAGCAGCCGATGGGTTAAGCAGACACCAACGCTCTGCAATATCATGAGCCACGAAGATCGGCTCTGCCTGTGGTCGAAACAGGAAGGCTCCATCTCCTGAATCGTGAAGCACACACAGGCCGCACGGCAATCCATCTGCTAGAGCTGTGACAAGGATTGCAATTTGCCTTGTGCATGTTGTTGGTGATAGAAGGGAGTGTGCAGCGTGCAACGACAAACCTAAGCGGGCTTGCGCCGCATCGACGGCCAGCAGCATGGCAGTCAAAGGATCCACCCCGATATGTGAAGACACTGCAGCCCACCAGCAATGTGTTTCAGCAACGTTGTCAACTGGCACCAAGCCCACTGCCGTCAGGAAACCTTTTGTGTTTGGCTGCAAGGGGACAGGCTCCGCTGGCGCAGGCCGCGGGGGAAAGTCCGTTGGATGCGACGATAACCCCGGACCTGACACACCAGCTTGCTTTCGAAATCCATCTTGACGGCGCACGTGGGCAGTCATGTGTCTGGACAGGGACCAACCTTGCCGATGCTTGTTGGAGAAGGAAGCAGATCGAACAACAGCAGAATCCAAATCCATTACAAGCAAGCCAGACGAACCAAACAAGTCAGCACTCGAACACAAGCGGAGGAAACGAGCTTCCACGGCACCAGCATCAACTTCAACCATGGAAAATCCATCAACGATCCGGGCAGAGGACTCAGATACAAAAACATCTCCGAGCTTCGCGAATGAAGTTGAAACTGACGACCAAGCAGATTTGAAGAGCACAGCTTCCTGGCGAGCAACAACGAAGGACGGGCGATGGGGCAACCAAGAAGGGCCAAGCCAGAGTGGAGACGACAGCCTGAGTCAGAAAAGGCACAAAAGACATGCAAACAAGCACGCACATTGACCTAAGGGCGCCGCAATGACACAGAAGGCATTTTCTGGTAGCACAGCAGAGAAAAGTCGCGCAACCTGAGCAAGCAGGGAACAAAACGGATGTGATCCTTCTACATCAAAAACATGGACATAAATAAGGCTTCGACAGGCAAAGAAACACGTAGGACACGTGCACGTTGGACGAGCCAGAGAGCTTGCTTCGGATGCGACGGCGGTCTAGAGAAGAAAGCATGACATGTCGAGCATTGTAATCCTGAATGAAACTGTTCACGGCATATGAACATGCGCTATGATTCAATTATACGGTTTTGATTTGAAGAGGCGATCACTGTTGTTTCCCGCCAGTACCACTTGTAAACATAGTCCCAAATGTCTCCACCACAACCCACCTCACACATAGCAAGCCCAATTCCATACCATCAAGCATGTGTGCAAGGACAACGGACGTGAGCATCCCGACCCCAACAGCCAGCCAAGTTCCGTACCATCAAAATGTGTGCAAGGACAATGAACGTTATCACCCCCACCTCCACAGCAAGCCCAGTTCCATACCATCCAGCATGTGTGGAACATTATCATCACTACCTACCCCACCCCACAGAATCTTTGCGTGCCAGAAAGAACACTGTCAGGACACACAGAGAGCTCACACTAACAGACCCACTATTCTGGCCAATGGAACGCCGAGATGATGCTAGTTGCCCAACACCAACAGAAGTAAAATCTACAAAATGCAACGGGCTTGAAGCCATCTGTTCACCCCAGAAATTCAAAAAATTCGGCAACATGCCAGCACCCAAAACATCCGGGAAAAAAGGTCTAGTACCTACAAATTGTTTCTTCCACTCTGACGCGCCAAGTACTTGATTATCATGGTTTCATTAAAAAAAATGCTTAGCGCCACACTGAAGCGCGAACTACTTTGGCAGCATCCCCTCTTCCAGCGACGGAAACAGTAGCCCCCCCATTGGCTTTTCAAGATATTGTTCGAAGACGTGAAAACTATTTTTTTGTCATGTACGTGGGAAAAGGTGCCCGGTCCTGTATCATATAACTGGATCTATATCTAGTAGCTGTTACATTCTATGAAGACCCGAAACAACTTTTAGAAACATAGGTTGACAATGTTTCGTGCATGGGCCAAAGCCTTTTAACCCGCTCAGCCCATTTCTGCACCGACATAAACTGAAACCATTTTTCATCTTTGGCTATTTTCATCCAAATTCCACGCAAGTCCCAACATGCTGTGGCCCAGGCTAAAGTGATGCTGCTCTGACCACGGATCGCCTGGGCCGGGCCGAAGCATAAGCATGTTCTGTGCAGGAGACTGCTCATCTCTCAGTAAAAATCTTTGCTCGCATTGCGAACTGCATGGATAATAAGATTCAAACATGTCAGAAAACGTATTCAGAAAATGTATCCTCCAAGCAAAACTAAATCACGCATTTTCCATCCCTGTTCTATTTATATACTTGTGCATTTAATATGTTCAGATTCGATCATCAAATGGATGAAGGAGGCTTGGGCGTGGGCTGACGAGGCATTGGTTGGGGCAGACGGAGCTGTTGCCTTGGCACGATTTTTTTGCCGACACTGAACGAATCTGCTGCCATGCTACCACCTTCATTTTCACCACCCCGAAGTACTTACCATACCATGCGCTGATGCTCTTGCCGAATCCATGCGAGGCATGTTAACCCTGACATGCCATGATTTTCTTGTCTGCACAGGAATCAAACAAACAAAACACAGAAGAAGTAAACTCCAAGTCTTGGTGTGTGTGTGTGTGTATACCGTTTTGGGGCCCCTCGATCTGGTGTCTGTAAGTCTGAAATGCAGGCGTAGTCCCAATATCATTCCTACCAACTACGTTTTGACTACTACAGGCATGTTGCAGCATCAGGCGTCCTCACTTGCGCTGATGCTGTTGGTGGCGGAGGCGGTGGTGGCGGTGGTGGCGGCAGCCCTGACTGCCCCGA
Source organism: Breviolum minutum Mf 1.05b.01 (assembly GCA_000507305.1). Classification (NCBI taxonomy): domain Eukaryota; class Dinophyceae; order Suessiales; family Symbiodiniaceae; genus Breviolum; species Breviolum minutum. The sequence goes on from DF239036.1 coordinate 658,358, forward strand.
GGGGGCTGCGGCCACCACCCCACTACCAGCAGCACTGTCCGCGCCATTCTGCGTGAGAATCGTCTCCAAAGCCTTTCCTGCGCATGCGAGACAGCACGAGGTTGACAGGATCCGCGTGAAGCTTTGTCGGAATGGTTGCGCACTGTCGTCACAAAAAGTATGTATAGCACTTCTGACCCAAAATCTAAATGATGTCAATTCAGACAAATCTTGCTACTACAAAACGGCGTTTTCTACCAGACGCCACCAAGTAGCCTTTATAAAATGGAAAACCGTTGTTGACAAATGTTGTCTGGGACCCCCTTGGTGTAGCTGTGTCAAAACAATACTTCTATGTACTGTACAATCGGTTTTCTTACAGGGCCCACCAAATACCCCAGGTGAGACTAGAAAAAATAGAGACCGAAGTGCTTTTCACAAACATCTTCAACCATGACATGAACAAAGACTACTGAATCCAAAACCTGCAGTCGACCGGCATTAAAAACCATCAACACGTAACCCTTTAGAAATGAAATGTTCAACCTTTACAGCCTCAAAAAATGGTATTGTAGAGGAGTCAGCCCCTCACATTTTGTAGACGACATGATATGGGAATGAAAACAATGTAGTCTGGGAAAAAAGTTGCAATATGCAACGCTTTGTGGGGGCACTCATGATGCCTTTGGCCGCAAAGTCATTCCAAACGGCGCGGCCCACGAAGCACCCAAACCTACACACTGTGAGACCGCAGCAGCCACTGCGTTTGCAATCTCCTCGGTGGTGATAAGCCAAAAAAATCTTGGCGAGAGGAATCAAAAATTACATACATTCTGTTTATCTGACCTTTATGCCGCATGCATTCGTGGATGTGGCACAAGCGTTTTAGCTAACAAAATAACACAAGCCCAAATCCAATGGGGCGGCATGTACTGGCCCACCCAAGTATGGACAGTTCCAATAAACTAAGGGTGGTTACGTACGCCGTCTTTTAATAAGGACGACCTCTTGCCACACCGACTCATCCCGGGATGTAGATACTTGCTTGGGGTGCGGATGGTTTGTGTATTTTTTGATGGGTTTTTGTTCATGGGGGGAATTATTTGAAGGGAGTCAGGGTATTCAACCGCCCCACATACTTTTACACTCCATGGTTTTTCGAAGATTTGCCCAAGATGATACAGGATGGAAAGACAAGGATTTAGAAACTTCTATGGGATGGTTTGGGTAGGATTGTTTCTGTTTGGTGGGTTGAGTCTACGTGATTCTACATGATTCTACTTGATTGCAGTCGTGTAGTGTACGCAATGGAGTCCACCTCTGCTGAGATAGAACAGGAACCAAATGATTTTACCAGAGGGGGACCTCATCTACCAACTAAATCGTACAAAAAAAGTCTGCAAAAGTTTCGCGAACCGGATTGCCATCACAACTAAAAAATTTAAGGTAGGCCTTATGTTTTTCAGTTCATGCACACGCTCGAAACAACGAGGTTGACACGAGAAACACTTGCGGCCTTCCACTGCCCGTGACAAGTTGCCAAAACAAATCCTAGCGATCTCGCTGCCGAAGGCACTTGTCTCTGTGATGCCGGCGGTGCTGGAGGAACTCGCTTTGTCGCTTGCCCCTTTTTTGTCCTGGGGCCGACTGTGGCTATCACCAACACGACCAAGGAACCATGAAAACAACCAACAAAACCAACTAGCTTGCTGCTTCCGCCCTGGCAGCACAGCTTAGTTGCCGAGACGGTCTCAGATCTACTGCTGATGAACTAAATCCTGCACCAGTTGATAGTTGATATACCAAATATTTCAATACTCCATGGTTTACAGTGGTTAAACTCTCACGACTGGTTGACCAAATTCTGTCCACAGAATGTCAAGATATAAATTGGATTACATAAACTCGTACAATCCGGAAATACAGTAAAGCTTTGTAGGGGTGGGAGAAGTTTACCTTCATCTTTCACTGGTGTCATGTGTGCTTGAAAAAAATTGGTCCCCTCCAAAACGACAATCGTAAAAGGATGCTTCCAGGATGTTTTGTATACAAGCAGAGGACTATGTACAGTACATATTTTTTCATAGGCATATGACATATAGAGCTGCGTATGTTACGTATATCCAACCAATGGTTAATTCGTGGTTAAGTTTGGTGGTTTACTATCCTGACCCCCCCCCCCCTTAGTCCAACCACCAACCCCAGACCCAACAACAAACAGCAACCAAGAAACAACAACCAAAAAACAACAACCAAGAGGCAACAACCAAGAAACAACAACCAAGAAACAACAAATGACAACAAACCACAAACAACACACAACCAACCAACCAGTCAACATCCAACCAACTAACCAACCAGACAACCAAACGAACAGACAAACAGACAAACAGACAAACAAACAAACAAACAGGCAAACAAACAAACAAAGAGACAAACAAACAAAGAAACAAACAAGTCTCGCAGCACATCAGCCGCCGGCCACAAAGCCAAGCCTCGCAGCACAGCAGCCGCCGGCCACAAAGCCAAGCCTCGCAGCACAGCAGCCGCCGGCCACAAAGCCAAGCCTCGCAGCACAGCAGCCGCCGGCCACAAAGCCAAGCCTCGCAGCACAGCAGCCGCCGGCCACAAAGCCAAGCCTCGCAGCACAGCAGCCGCCGGCCACAAAGCCAAGCCTCGCAGCACAGCAGCCGCCGGCCACAAAGCCAAGCCTCGCAGCACAGCAGCCGCCGGCCACAAGGCCAAGCCTCGCAGCACAGCAGCCGCCGGCCACAAGGATAAGCCTCGCAGCACAGCAGCCGCCGGCCACAAGGCCAAGCCACGCCGACACACAGGTCAACACATGATCAAATAAGCCCACCGACAGATCGACAACCAACGCCATCCTGCACACCCAGCGCTACCACCTCTCACCCCAGCCCTGTCCTTCGGCCAGCTCGCACCATGTTGGCAAATTTGAGATCAGATTGCTGCAGGCGGCACAAAAACCGTAAAGCCAAACTTATCAACAGAAGCCAAAGCCAAAAAACGAACAAGCCAATGAAAAAAAAGCCAACCAGCGAACAGAAGCCAAAAAGCCAACACAAGCCAAAAACCAAAAAGCCAACAAAAGCCAAAAGGCCAATAGAAGCCAAAAGCCAAAAGGCCAACAAAAAGCCAAAAGCCAACAGAAGCCAAAGGTCAAATAGCCAACACAAGCCAACAGAAGCCAAAACCTAAAAAGCCAAAAGCCAAAGAAGCCAAAATCCAAAAAGCCAACAGAAGCCGAAAGCCAAAAAGCCAAAAGCCAAAATCCAAAAAATGGCCCGTGCCATCAAGGGGGCATCAAAGTGATAAAATTGAAATCACAAAAAAAAGTTGCAAAGTTCGGCTCATAAACGTTTGTTTCTTGAAAATCTTGATTTTTTTTGACACCCATCTTTAAAAAAGCCGAAAAACCAACAAAAAGCCAAAAGCCAACAAAAGCCAAAGGTCAAATAGCCAACACAAGCCACAACAGGAATACCCCGCTGTAAGCAATGCAAAAGCCAAAAGCCAAAAGCCAAAAGCCAAAAGCCAAAACAGCCAAAAAGCCAAAAGCCAAAAAGCCAAAAGCCAAAAAAGCCAAAAAAGCCAAAAAGCCAAAAACCAAAAAGCCAAAAGCCAAAAAAGCCAAAAGCCAAAAGCCAAAAAGCCAAAAGCCAAAAGCCAAAAAAACAAANGCCAAAAGCCAAAAAGCCAAAACAGCCAAAAAGCCAAAAGCCAAAAAGCCAAAAGCCAAAAAAGCCAAAAAAGCCAAAAAGCCAAAAACCAAAAAGCCAAAAGCCAAAAAAGCCAAAAGCCAAAAGCCAAAAAGCCAAAAGCCAAAAGCCAAAAAAACAAAAAAAATCCAAAAAAAAACAAAAAAAATTCCAAAAAAAATACCCCTCCCCCAGCATTGAGGGACCGCTCTTCATTTACAGAGTACCAATCCAACTTGGAGGGCCGTCTCCCTCTCGTGTTCAGATCAGGGCTACGACTCACTCGAGCCCGGAGCCCATACTATCAGCTATCGCATCTTGCTTTGAAGACCTTGGTGACCCAGTGCAGGTTGAGCCATGGCGCTTGATTCCAATAGATACGTCAAGGGGAATGTCAAGAAATCGGGAGCTTCACCACCCATGTTACATGCTGGTAGATTTCCGTGCTTTTCGCGTCGCTTGGCGAGTTCCTGGCTCCCTGGTTACTTACAGGCCTCCCGGGTTTGCAGTGGCAGGCCTGGATCAATGGTGACCTTGTGGGGCTGGCCCTGGTTGCATGCCAGGAGGGATTCTTCCTGCAGGTTCAAGTGTGGTGTGGACGCACCTAATGCAGAACATGGTGGTAGCGGCCCCACTCCTCAACGGCACTCTCCATTTCGACATGGACGCAATTACTGACATGTCGCTCGTCAGGGTCACGATTTACATTCCCGGTGGCAACACACTCACATCCTCACGGGTGCTCACAGTTACCTGCCTAAGGGCAATGTTGGAAACCTGCGCATTAGGGGAATTGCGCAGCCGGTTTAGTGACCTTAGAGAGGTGAGCTTTCGGGTAACCCCTGTCCATCCGGCGGCGACATGGCATGCACCGGTTCTTCCCTTGAACAAGGAAAAAATGATCTTGATCTATGAAGATGTGGTGCTGCAATTAGATGCAGTGGTGGTCCTTAGGTTACACCTTCCCCCATACTGTGGGGAAGGGGCCATCTATTGCCCTCGCAGACTCCGTAAACGAGATCTGATAGCTCAACTGGGAATACATATGTCCAGTGAAAGCACGGGTTGGGATTGTATGTGCTATGTCAACAGTGTCGAGCTCACGAATGGAGTGGATATCGCCGTGGAGGATGGGGACGTTATATGGTGCCTTCGTGCCTCTCCTGACATGGGGCATGAAATTGAGGTTTTATCGGTTGGTTCTCCCACTGAAGCTTCAGAAGAGGATGTAGCCGGTTCTTTTTATGCCTAAACAGGCGTAGTCGCCAGCACTCATCGGGTCTGGCGGCCACATCCATTGGTAAAACCAAGTCTTTTCGGTGTTGATAAGTAGCTGGGAGATGCTTGGTGTTTGAGTAGGAGATTGACTTTCCGTCTTTTTACTCTTGTTACTTTCTTGTTGGTCGCCTGCTTGTCTCATGCCTGTTACACGTAGGTTACATGTACTGGTGGTCGGTGTTGGCTCCAATACAAGCCCGTCGCCCCTTTTCACAGTGTTGTGTCAGGGTGTCTCAGCCCTTTCGCTCTAGAGTCAGGGTGATTCAGCCCTTCCCTCCGTTATGCGTGTTCTATTTTGCTGGTATGCATTGGCAGTACGGATGGCGAAAGGCTCGCTCCATGACCATGATCCTTTACATGCTGATGAGCCGCCCATAACGCGTGGGGATGCGCCTCCAGGCATGTTCACTCCGCGGTGGGCGGAGCTGCAACAGACCTATGGGATTGAACGTCCGCGGGGGGCAAGTTGTGAAATCTTCATCCACAGGATGCCTCACTCAGGACCATGGGATATTCCATATGCCAACTTGGGACAGACACGTTGCCACGCCTGACCTGTGGCCTGAAGAACTTGTCGATGACCTAAGGGCACCGTGGAAGGGTGTATCTGCGATACTTGAGGAAGTGCTTTCTTCTCTGAGACAGCTCCATGACTGAATGATCTCTGGTGAAGCCCTAAGTCAGGCTGTCCAGGCTTGTCGTTCTCATGGTTCCTAGCGTGTTTGCTATTCGGTACTGAAGTGGCAGCATATGTGTTTTCCAGTACTTCATAAGGAGGAAGTGTCTTATCGAGTTGGAGCTTCTTGCACTGCCGTTTTTTAGCTTCCTTTTCGATTTGCTCACATAGTTCTGAAAAAACGGCATATGCTTCAGCCTGGTTCATGACAAGTTTGCTCGATCCTTCAACTTCACCCTTAGCCCATGACTTCAAAAAGGTATTGCTGCCTAATGCACTGCTAATCAGGTCAGGGTGGAAGCAATTACCACACATGTTTCGAAGCAACGTTTCAGGGACCAGTTCCACATCCGATAGGCTGACATTGTTCCAGAAGTCTTTCAAGCCGCTCAGTTGAATGACCTCAATTTCTTTAAGGATGCGAAACGGCAAGTTATATGTTCCTGTATGAAACATCGGAATCAAAGGCAAAACAATTGAATCGACATCACTTCCCTGAAAGTTATGGCTGCTCAATAGCTTTAGGAAGGCCTTCCATTGCTCAAGGAAGGGAGGGGGAATGATGGCTTCCCATTGACATTGTGGAATATTCTTAGTTCCAACAGCCATTTTTTTGGCAAAGTTGGCTTTGCTGTTCCAAAAGGCATAGTTCCAAACCAATGCATGTGGTTGATATAATGTCCATGACGCCCGTATGATTCCGTTGGGAAGCGTGTCCCTGGTGCGAAGCAAGGGGGCGAAAGGAATTATTTCCCCATTCTGTCTCAACAATGGGCCAAATTGGTCTCCAAAAATCAAGGTAGGAGGGATACCTTCCACATCATCAAAGTTACGGAAGAAATTTCGTCTTCTCGTAATCTGATATCCCATATCAGAAGGGTTCCACAGGTACTTGTCAGGTGGCATCACGTCAATATTTAGCAATCTGCAGAAAGCCCTGTAATGCATGTCAAGCATCGACGCAGCATTTTCTGCAAGAAATCTCACCGCCTGAGGACCACAAAGTTGCTGTACCGTGAAAATGATGCACAGGAAGACGAAAAATAATCGACTGCAAGGTCCTGCTAGTCCAAGAAGACCTTTGTAGGGGCCTGCAAAGGTAAGATCTTGGCAGGGTGATCCACCAGTGATAATCCACTTCAGATCAGGGTACGCCTCAATGGTACTTCTAAGGACTTGGCAGTTGTTAGCAATCAACGAGTGTACATCTTTGACATAGAGGGCAGCAGTCCCTTGTGGGGTAAAACTCCACTGCTCATCCGCCCTGTATCCAGACTCTGCGCATACAACAGCTCGAATATCAATGTCATTTTCAGCAAGAATTGCTACAGTAGGAGCGTAACCAAATTTCTTGGTAAGCGTCGGAACTACTGAGGAAACTCCATCAAAGAGTGTTATGACTCCATAGCCACCATTTGATTTCGTTTGTTTGTTGGTTTCTTTTGGACACAAAGTAATCTGCTGAGCAGCTAGCGGTTGCTTTGTTTCATTCTCTCTGATATTCGGACAGACTTTTTCTTTGAGGTTTGAGTCCTTAGTAGGATCAGTGTCGACGGAAGCCCTGAAGCGGGCTGCATCCCAACTCGGTTCTTGCTCTTTTCCTTGCATCATTTGCAAAGTATGCAAATTTCGAGGTTGAGGAGGTCCAGAATTTCTTCTTCTTTGATCTTCAAGCGACCCGTGCTCCCCTGCCTTCAAGTCAAGATTAAATCTCCCTAAAAGGCCGCTTGCATTTTTTGGTTGGAGCGTGGGTCATTTCTTCATCATCAGAAGTGAAGCAGCAAATAGGATCACTCAGCGGTACGTTGCTCTGCACTTCCTTCTCTGCATCAGGAGCACCATGCTGTTCGTAATGAATTCCACTCATGCAGGATGCAGGAGCGTTCAATGCATCACATGGCAATTTAGTTTTAAATTCAAAAGCCACTGGGTTGGGTTGTTCGCTAGCATCTTTCGGATGGCAGTCCTTGTCAACTATAATTGAGCTGACTTTTGCATCATCTTCTTTGNTTTCTCTGTTTATAGGATGCGCTCCTTCCCGCAACTTGAATCGGCTTAGCTTGTCTCTCAACTCGAGGGACACGTCCCGCGACAGTATCAAGATCAGTAGTTCTAAGTACTGGCTTCTTGCTTTTTCGGGCAGTCAAGAGTAGGCCTGTGACTGATAGCGACCGATACAGTTCGAGAGTGATTTTTTGAACACCCTTCAAGGAATCATATGCCATTTGAGGCCTGCCTTGTGAGCATTCAACAAGCCAATAGTGTCGACTATCTTCAGCTGCGATGTTGGAGCATACAAATCCAGCAACTTCAAGACCTAAATCAAGAGTAGACGTGTCATTAAGCAAGGAAGCGGTATCACTCAACAGTGGAAAGAAGTCTTGAACAAACGGATATGGCCTAAATTCAAGATAAGCCCAAGGACCAAAGTTTGCAACAGTTAGTACAAATTCGTCTCTGTCACATGTTGGCGCATGCCAACCATTTGGAGAAGAGCTGACAAAAGGGGTCGCCTTTTCAAGTGTTGTTTTCAAGTCAACCCGTTCGTCGCTTTTCCAGGTGACAGCTGTTGAAAATATCGGTGCAGCCCCTGCAGCTTTTGCTTGACAAAAGGGACAGGCAAGTGAAACCTGGGCAAAAAACTCATCACAGGCAATGGGCAACAGTTCAACAATCGCTCTCAAGGCAACAGTTGCGTCATCAGCTATACTAGGGGTGATCTTCCCAAGGTAAGACCCAGCAGCAAGGGCTAATTCCGCTCTAGTGAAAGGATAAGCATTAAAAGAAACACTTTTAACAAACCATCCTTTGGAGATAGCAACAACCGCAGACTGTCTTACGTCAATGGAGACCATAGAGTCTTTCCATGGTGCAAATGCAATCATTCTGAGCGACACAGTGAAAAAGCACAGGGTGGAATCCATGGCCAGCAAGAACTGAATTGCCAATTTTTCAATGTCGTTTCTCTTCCGATCCGGCATCTGTGAGAGCCACTTCTCACCAGCGTCCCTGACCAACTGCACAGCTTCTGCCTGAATTTTAATTTCTTTGGCAAGGATAACTTCATTGATCCTTCTCTCTTCTTCATTAATTATGCTTTCAAGGTCAATCATTGGCACATCTGTCGACTGATTCTTGGCACCAATAGCAACGTCCTGAGGTTCCTTCCCTGTAATTGTCGGGTTCTCATACCAGCCCCACGCAGAGGATATCTGGCAGCCGGTGCTTTGCCTCCCTTGGGCAGAAAGAAGTCACTCAGGATACTACTATCCTTTCCTCCTTTTGATGGCTTCCTAACCATATCTCTGAGTGGGGACGACTTATGTTTACTAGGTGGCAAGGACTTGCTGTTTCCGTTACCAACTTTGTGCTTGCTGGGAGTACTAGGAAATTGTCCAACACTTTTTGACCTCCGCGCTTTGGGCATCTCTTTGTCATCCTGTTCAAGAGGAGTGATCAGATGTGTTTTTCCTAAATTGTGAGCACTAGGCTTGGCTGTCAAAGTTTCGTTCAGAATAGTAGGATTTGCAAAATAAGTAGCAACATGGTGAACACAATTTGCATCAGCTTGCTTTTCGTCAGAAAAGTTAGCCTTTACCCTAGTATTCCACTCAGGAAGAGAGGAGTCTTCAAGCATTGGAGAATTCGCTTTTTGGTCAAGAGTTTGCACCATACTTGAAATAATTCTCTTACCCTCAATTAACAATTGAACAGGAGAAGAGCCCTCTACTTCCTGTTGACAGTTGCCTAAGGCTGTCTTGTCGTCTTCAGGAATTTCAGTGATCACTTCCAATGTTTGTTTCTGACCATCATCTTTCCTCCCAAGATCTTCATCCTCTCGAGCAAGTGCAGGAGGGCTTTCCGATTCCAACTGCAAACAAACAAATTCCCATGTAAACAGATTGCAGTAGCTGCCCTGCAGCTTGCTGACTAGGCCTGCCGCCAAACAAAAACCAAGAGCAGTGAGATTGCAGCAGCTACCCTGCAGCATGCTGACTGGGCCTGCCGCCAAAAAATCTGGAGTAGACAGATTGCAGTTGCTATCCTGCAGCCCTCTTGCTGCGCCTGTCGCCACCAACTGGAAACCACCACTGACTGTAGGGCGCTCTGCCCGGGACCTTCTTCGCAAGAAGATTGCACCTTAGCAGCGTGGAGCAAAAAAAAAACCAACTGGAAACCACTACAGCGTGGAGACAGTGAGACCTTGAGCAGAAGCGGCCTTGCATACTGGGCCTGTCGCCAAAAAATCTGGAGTGCTCAGATTGCAGTTGCTGCCCTGCAGCTTGCTGACTGGGCCTGCCGCCAAAAAATCTGGAGTACTGT